>JBBMEG010045816.1:0-12115 GCA_037832605.1 Cyclanthera cordifolia | reverse complement strand
TTCTCCTTTTGCACTTTTCTCATTGCTCCTTTCGCTTATTCTTGTTCTTCTTTATACCTCTCGAAAGATTCCTTCAACTTCACGTTATCCATTCTCAATGGTGTCACTATTTCGTCGAGCAGTTCTCTCTATCTTTCTCCTTTTGCACTTTTCTCACTGCTCCTTTCACTTATTCTTGTTTCTTTATACCTCTCGAAAGATTCCTTCAACTTCATGTTATCCATTCTCAATGGCGTCACTGTTTCGTCGAGCTCATGCTCACAATGCACATCCCAATGCTTGAGGATGAGGTAGTTTTGGTTCACTCTAAATTGAGTAGTCAACGTTTCTCATTGTAAGAGCGAACTCCTAATACCACGCACAAATCTCTACTTTATTAAGTAGTTAGGACCTTTCAACACTAGATGACTCTCTTAATGTTACCATTTTACTCTACAAATACATAAATAACCTTGATAATAACTTAAGAAAGAATTTGATCTCAAATGAGAGTAAAAAAATAACTTACATGAACCTCGTAGCCTTTAGGATCCACCCATCTTCAAATCAAACAATATGGAACAGTTCCTAACTTATTTCTTCCTTTTTCTACATTGAAAATTAAAATAAATTAATTTATCAAACTTGGTATTAATATTCAAGATTTATTAATTTAATATTTATTGGATAAATTAATTTTAAATAATTATCGTATAATTAATTAATTGAGAGATCCTAGTAATTAATAGGTTGGATTTACAAAATTTTCTTAATAATTATCGTATAATTATTAAGTGGAAAATTAATATGCGGGACATATTAATTGGATTAGTAATTATTGAATAATTATTAAAGTAGAGAATTAATATATTTCATATATTATGAATTGAAATTTATTGGATAAATATCAATTAAAAAAATAAAGCGGTATATATTGTATTTTTCAAAAAATCCTTCTCCTTAAATAGGGAAAGACATTTTGTTTACATAGGGAGAGATGAAAGTTTTGAAATTTTGGTTTAAATAAGGGGAGAAGTATTTAATTTCTCCCAACATCTTTTAATATTGGATATTGAAACATATTATATTTTCCTATTTTAAATAATCCATCATCTACTATATATAGGAGGTGTGTGGGGTCCTCATTCTTATCCCACCTAGTTTTATACTAACTCAATCTCAAATAGCAAAACTCCTTTGAAAGTTAGTGATATTTATTTTCATCTTTTATAGTTGGATTGCTCACAAAGTTCATAGCTCTCTTCTCTAAAAGGTTTTCCACCAAGTACTGAGTTGTTGCAAAAATGTCATAGCTTGGAAGAGCGGAGGAGATTGTTCAAGATCGTCCACAAGAATAGTCGATCATATTCAACATAAAGACTTGCCATATTAGTTTAGCAATGTTAATCATGTAAGTTTGGTTTTAAAAACAACATGTCAATCACCTAGAGTTTAGCATGTAGATTAATTATATTAATCTGAATAATTAATTGAATTCATTATTATGTGAAATTTTTTTGTTGTTACATGCTTCTATTGCGTTTAATGCATGCTTCTACCATCTGTTCTAAACAAATATGAGGGTGAGTTTCTCGAAAGGAATAGAACTATGATCTCTATCGCTACACTAAAAGACATCGAAGAATAGAGGATGGGCATCGACAGACATCTTTAAAAAAAGATGTCGGGCACATGACCGATATCAATACCAATATCATCGAAGACATTTAATGACTCGCAGAAATAGTGACGTGCAAAAATGGTCACCAAAGGTATTTGATGATCACGATTTTTTCCTAACGCGCGACACCAAAGGTCTTTTGTGACGGTTTTTGCCGTCACCTATTCTCTTTAGTGACGGGTGCCCGACACCAATTAGCTCGTCACCAAATCTCCATTTTTTGTTTACTCCCTCCCCCAAACTCGAAACCCATCTTCCTTTTCATTTTTCCACTCTCCATTTTTCCTTTACCCGAGAGCTTATTTCCAAACCCTTGGCTTCGACTTCATCCTTAGCTTATTTTATCTGCAACATTTTCTCTGCTTCATCCTCATTCTAGTAGCTGAATAGATTATCCAAGAAATCAATAATAAAATTGAAAGAAGTAAACAAAATAAAGGTTCACATTGCAACGACTTTCACAACTGCATTTTCAATTCAAAGGGTATGGATACTAGCGAAACTTGAACCAAACTTTAGGCTAAAAAGAAAAAGAAGTCAAATTTTAAATATTATGGATTGGATTATTGCAAGCAATAATTTCATTCATTGCTCTCTTCACATGCTCGTCTGTTCTATATCAACGATGAGCAAACGAATAATCTCAAAATCATATGCAAACATAGCCTGAAAGAAAGTATTCACAAATTAAGAGAAAGTTGAAATTTGCTCCATAACAGTAAAAATTATCTTTTCAAGTTCGTCTTCTACGACTTTGGTAATATCATTTTTCTACTAAAAAACATTATCATAGTTCAACTTTGGAATACTTTCTTTGATTACTGCAAATATGCAATAAGTTTCTTAAGTTTAAAGAAGTTTGGTTACGCATATATGACAAAAGAAGAAAGTAAAAAAAAAAAAAAACACATTTAACTAATACGATTAAAAAGAAGGAGAAAACAAGTTTATTATACCATAAAAAATATCAGCCTGGATCTGGGACCTTGTATTACTTAGGATTTGTTGGTTTTTGAGATGAGAAGAAAAATAAAAGGAAGATTTGAGATGAAAATGAGAAAGATGAAATATGGTTAGGGTTTGAAGATTTGAGATGAAGAATATCAGGGTCTGAGGGTTTGAAAATGAGGTCCCGGGTAAAAAAAAAAGGAAAGTGGAAAAATAAAAAGAAGATGGGGTCTCGGGTTTTGGGGGAAATGAAAAGAAATAAATGGAGATTTGGTGAGGGCTAATTGGTGTCAGGCGCCTGTCACAATTTTTGCCCATCACCATTTTTTTTTATTAACGGGCAAGACCGTCATCTTATATTCGTGTTTTTGACCTATTATTTGATGGAAATTATTAAAAAAGGATTATCTAGTTCGAATTAGCGAGCTACACTATCAATGGTTTGGTTAAGAAGTTAACCAAGTTCTAGGTAAAAAAATGATAGCTAATTCCACAGGGATGTATAAGAGTTATCATTGTATTGGTATTTGGTTAAAATAGTTTTATATAGGGGGGGGGGGGGGGGAGGGAGCATTTGACCTATCGCGGCTCTAAACTTTTGTAGTTGTACCATAACTTCAATATTATTTGCAGAGATTCCTGTGATTCTTAATTTGAAAACAATGATGCTTAAGGACAAAGATGCAATCACATGTGTAGAACAGATTTCTTGTTCTAGTAGTAAATTATGAACAAGTTCGTGAAGGATCATATGATAGATGATCGATTATATCCATGGATGTTAACTTGTCCTATAGTGCGAGAAAGTTCAACAAAAGCCTTTAATGGAATAAGTCTGATGTTAACGAAGAGGGATTAGATCCTAGATCGTTGTAGCTTTCAATCAATAGGTCCACCGATCCCTGTGCTAGCTCATTCTCACTGATACACTATTTCATTAGAGAAATGAATTTGAACAATTCAAATTCAAAGGATTAATTATGTGGGACATAACTAATATAAGTATTAAGTTTAATGGTTAAACTTAATTAATTAATATATAAGATATATTAAATATAATATTTATTGGATAAATATTATTGAGGAAAAATTAATTTATTTGATAAATTAATTACAAATAATTATGGAATAATTATCGAGTTCTTAGTTGTAAATATGGTAGACATATTGAGTTAATAATTATTGGATAATTATTATTAAATTTGAGAATTATAAATTAGTATGTTGGACATATTAATTGGTTTAATAATTATTGGATAATTATTAAATGGAGAATATTAATTAATATATTGGACATATTAATTGAATTAATAGTTATTGGATAATTATTAAAGTAGCTAACTAACATATTGGATATATTAATTATACGAATTTATTTATTTAATATTATATTGGATATATTATGATTTTGGAATTTTTGGATAAATATCAAATAAAATAAATAAAACAATATTACATATATTTGAAATCCATATTTAAAATTAGGGAGGGATTCAAAATATTATATTTTCTAATTTTAAATATTCACCCATATATTATAAATAGAAGACATTGGGGTGTTTATTCTCATAATTCTCATTAAGAGTAACCTAATTCTCAAATTAAGAATCCCTCTGAGAACTGAGTCATCTTGTTCCTACTGAGTTAAAACTCTTCTCAGCTCATTTTCTCTAAGAACTTTCTCACCAAACACTCAGTGCAGCGTAACAGACATAGTCAGGAAGATTGGTGAAGACCAAGTAAGAAGGTTTAAGGAATTAATCGAGATTCTACTTAGCATAAAGACCCGCAAGAATTGATCAAAGACGTCAACCAAGGTGAGTTTTTTAATTATTCAACAACGATTAATCATGTAAGGGTTGTATGTAGATTAATAATTAATCTAATTTTTTGTTATTTCTTACACGTATCCGCCGCGTTTATTGCATGCTCCTACCATACAATTCTCAACATTAAGGACTGTGCCCTAAAGATCTAGTAGTTTGTAGTTAAAGAACAACATTTAATGTATGACATTTGATTTATAAACATCATTCAACCTCATCATATTAGTTGGATTAATGGTGATATGCCCATGATTATTTAAATTAAATGAACACTTGGACAAGTATGTGAGACATACATGTGGATCTAGTTCCAAGTTAATAACCTAATTAAATGTCTACATATATAGACTAAGGCAGGCACTTAAAAATCCAGGTGACATTGTTGGTATGACCCGCTTGGCAATGGTTGCTGACGACCTAATCCTAGTTATTCACGTGAAGACATGTTACTAGGAGTGTTGATGCAAAAAATAGTTTATGAAAACGTCATTCGATGTGTATGAGTGATACCACCCAAACAATGCTGGATCAATATGCCTCCCACGTTAATGATTACCTTAGTGAGTCGTTGGGAACTCATCATCATAAGAAGAAATTTACTCATTCCATATTATTAGAAAGTAGAAAAGTTATTCCCTTTAGAACTGATTCCAAGTCTTAAACAAAGGGTACTCGCCTCTCACTGGCCTAAGAGGATACTGGTTTATAGTTAGACTATAAACAACTTGTTCATTAGAGGATCTCAATGACGCTCAAGGAAAAGATGTAATCACAAGAATATAATGGATCTCTTGTCCGAGTTGTGAATTACGAACAAACTCGTGAGTAATCACATGAAAGATGACTTATTATATCGGTGGACATAACTTGTCGTATAGAGCAAAATATTTTTAGATAAATATCAATTAAAGAGAAATTAATCATTATATGAGATAAAATTAGATTTTTGAAAATATCTTCCCTATAAATAGAGAAGGGAATTGCCTCTATAATAGGGAAAGTGATGAGATTTTCAAAAATTTCCTATTAGAAAAGAGGGGATAAAATATTTATCAGATAAATATTTTACAATTATCCTTCAATATCTCTCGATATAAGATATTGAAAGATATTATTTTTTTCAAGTCTAAATGTTCATTCTCTACTATAAATCGGAAGCCTAGGTACTCCGTATTCGCATTCATCCTTAATTAAAGAACGTTATCTCTGAAGTTGAGATTTTTTCCCCTTTCTCCTAGTAAGATCTCTGTCCAAATAAACTCGACTCTTTTTCTCTAAAGGTTTCCCACCAATCACTTAGTGTAGCAAAGAAATCATAACCTAGAAGAATGAAGGAGATTATTCAAGTAGTCTAGAGAGTTGATCGATCCTATTCAGCATAAAGACCCGCCAGAATTGTTTAGAGGTGTCATTCAATTTGAGTAGAATATTTACAACAAGTCAATCACCTAGGGTGTTTCTTATAGATTAATTAATGTAATTTAATGAATAGAAATTTTAATTTTACTTACATGCTTTTGCCACATTAATAATATGTTCTTACCCCTAATTTCAAACACCTATACGAGTGTCTTGGTGACACGCATCATTATTCAAGATAATGTCGAAGATTCGTGATCTTTTAGAAAGGAAATGGATGATATTTGCCAAAAGGAAAGGATAAAAGCCATGAAACATAAAATAGAGTCTATACTCCAATTCGATTTGGGTACTTGTAGATGATCCTAAGAACATCAAGCCTATAGGATACAAATGGATCTACAAGAGAAAATTGGTGTAGATGAGATGGTAGAAACCTTCAAGTTTAGACTTGTGGCAAAGAGCTTTACTCAAAGAGAAATAGTGGATAATGAAGAGATCACACTCTCCCCTATTGTCATGTTAAAGTCTATATAAGAATCATCTTATTTCTTGCATCATATATTATGACTATGAAATATGACAAATGGATGTCAAGACTGCTTTCTTCAATAATAATCTTGAAAAGGAGATCTACATGAACATACTAGAGGGGTTAGAGTTTAAAATCCAACATCAAAATGTTTGTAAACTTGTTAAATCCATTTAAGGGTAGAAGCAATTATCTAGGTCTTGGAAGGAAATATTTGATGATGTTATCAAATCATATGGTTTAAGCATAATGTCCATGAATCTTGTGCTACAAAAAGTTAGCATTCATATTGTTATAGGTTGATGATATCCTACTCATTAAAAATGATGTGAGATATCTTACTAATATCAAGGAGTGGCTAGCTAAACAAATCCAAATGAAGGATTTGGGTGAAACATCTTTTGTACTTAGGATCCAAGTTATAAGGGAACGACGAAGAGAATGCTAGCCATGTCTCAAACATCTTACATTTGTTAGATGCTTGTCAGGTATGCGATGCGAGATTGAAAAAGAGGTCATTTACCTTTTAGACATGTAATCTCACTGTCTAAGGAATAAAGTCCTAAGATACCTCAAGAGATTGAGAAGTTGAGACAAATTCCCTACGCTTCAAGAGTGGAAAGAGTTTATACAAGGCTTGACATATGATATGCGGTGCTTGAAAATAAAAATGTTAAGAAGTGATGATGATCTAGTAGAGTCCAATGATTGTTCTAGCAAAGGTTTTAAAAAGTCAAGTAATCTACACAAAGAAGAAAGACTTTGTGTGTAGAAGAAAAGTTGTATAAGAAAAGTTGTAGTTGAATTTAGACAGGCTACTCACGCGAAAGAAATTTATCCTAACATGAAAAGTTTGTCAAAGAGCTCGAGTTCAAATGCTGACGTGATCTCTCTTGTTATAGAAGATTTGACTTTTCTTTGAAGTAAGAAAGAAACCATCCTCGTAGTATATCTGATTTGTCATGATAGAGGACGTGATGTCAACGGTTCCAAAAGTTTGCACACGGAGATTGACTTGGTGGTTGTGCAAGGTGTGTAGTGGAAGTTATGTAGATGGCTGAAGCAAACCTTCAAGTAAGGCAAGTAGGTGGAACTTGTACCATAAATTCAACAAGGTGTATCAACATGTGACAAAGAAGAAAAATCTTGAAATGTGATATTTCAAGTGGTCTACTTTTATGGTGAAATAAAGTATTGCAATATAAGATATGAATTCTTCAAAGATCTTGCCAAAATAGAATTAGCTAAGTTTTTGAAAAAATATTAGAAGAAGATTTTCCCACATCGTAAATGTGCAAGGAATACAAAAAATCCAAGAAATCGAAAAGTTAAAAGTGACGTGCTCCAAGTACTATAAAAGAAGCATATGACATTGATTTTAAAGCATCCCAGATAGTAGGGGTGATTTCGGTTCGGTTTTCTCGATTTTGTGCCAAACCAATAACCGAACAAAATTAAATATCCTCGATTTTTTTCTAAAGACTTTCATTTTACTAACAAAAAATAATTCTTTTCATAAGTACAAATTAGTTTCGAACCTAGAATCTTGAAGGAGCACACCTCTTGAACCCAAGTTTTCAACCAACTGCGCCAACTCTTGGGGACTTGTTTTTAAGAGTTGGACATGGTAGATTAATTGTAAGAGAGGGGTAGTTTTAGGAAATTTGTTTTAGATAGTAGTATCTCTATTTTAATTCTAACAACTTTGTAAATATATTTTTGTTAAAAACTATCCATTTCATTTGATTAAACTCATAAAATTCTCTTCATTAAAGACAACTTAAATAGATCGAATAACCTTTTGTTATATGTAATTTTTTTATAAAAAATTTGACATCATATATATCTATATCTATATTTATATTTTTTATTATATATGAAAAATCCTCTAGTTTAAAATGAGAAGAGGATTTACGGCCGGCTAAATTTTGCTATAGGTTTATATCCAAAACCTAAAATGAACCTAATTTGCATTGTATACTTTAAGGTAATTGTTGACGGAGAAATTTCAGCAAAAAAAAAAAAGAAAAAAAAGGGTTATTAGTAATTCGAGTCCAAATTAAACAATACTCAAGCCCATATGTTAAATACAGAGGCTCATTAGAGTCAAACCCAATGACTAGGCCCAGAGTTCCATAAGACCCAAGCCCAACATTCAGACCCAAAGTCTCATTTAGGCCCAAAGGCCCATTAAGCCTATAAAGCCCAAACCAAGAACCTTGAAAGCTCTAGAAATATAGAGCTCTCCTTTATTTGCAGAGGACGAAAAAAAGAGAAGATTCAAATTGAAGATAGAAGAATCATAGACTTCGCAACATCGCATCGGAGAATTCAAAGCATCAAGTAGCCTGAGAATAAGCTTACAAGCCCTCAGATCACAACCATCAGAATCCTTCAAGATTTGACGTTTTGAGAGAAAGAATCAGAGGAGAAACATTAGAGATTGTAACACTCGCACAAAATCAATAAAGTTTTATATTCATTTACACGTGTCTCACTTTCATATTTCGGAGTGAAATCTCGTGTGAACAGTAATAATAAAAATATAATTAGTAATTTAAAACTATGTAAACTTCAATAAATTAGACAATAGTAATTCACATATTAAACATCAACATAAATATAATTAAAATAATTGGATAAAATATCATATCTATTCCTCAACTTTGAGCTTAGTTACATTTTGGTTTATGAACTTTTAAAAATTCAATTTTAATTTCTAAACTTTGATATTTGTTTCATTTTGATCTCTAAACTTTTATAAGTCTAAATTTAGTTGTCATGGTTAAAAAATGGTCAATTATAAATTTAGTCCCTATAGTTTAAAAATCTAGGCTGTAGTCCCTATGGTTTGGAGAAATCTACAATTTAGTTCCTATGGTTTGAAAAATTAAAATTTAGTCCCTAAAGTTTGATAAAATTAAAAAAGCATTTCGTCGTTTGTAATTGTTGGTGCATAAAACACATAGAGTTAGTTATTTTTGTATTTAATTATGAGAGTTTGAAATAAGTAATTGATTGGACAAAAATACATAAATTATACATCACGTCTACATACTTCATAGTTGCCTACGATATAAATAACATTGTTGATGCCAAAAAATGGTCAACTTGGATCAACGGTACAATTTGTTTATCAAGGACGAATTTGCCTGCAAAATCACGAAAATTAGGCACACCGGTGTGGTGTGAGCCACAGGGCCTCTGATGCCTAAGTCAGTAATGTATTTTGAGGAAGTTTATAGAGATCTTGAGAGCTTAGGATTAACTTACAAGGATTATGAGGGTATTTTAGCTTAACCCAACTTGGATTCAAATGGAGGATGACTTGATGTTTTATAGCAGTTCGACTAGCGTAATCGTTGTAGCTCACTTAATGGTGGTTTAATGGCCAGCCGTTTATAACCCCAACCATTAAGCCGGGAATCAATACCAGCGTAACCCCTGACCGTTACACTTGAGAGGTGTAACGGTTTTGTCTCGGATGTTACTTGGACTCAAACAACCTTTGCAGGTCCTCACCTCCACGGGCGACCCCTTAAGGATGTCGGCCTTCTCGGTATAACTCCAAGACGTTACCCCTTAGGGGTGCAACGACCTAGAATGTTACTTGGACTCGATCGACTTTTAGGGGAGCCCTGACCTCTGTTGTTTTCCCCCATTTACGAGAATGTTCATCTTCGACCGACCCCTCAGGGATTGGCTTTGGACTCAGCCAATCATGACTTTCATGGCTTGCCCCCCTTAAAAGGGTGTTCACCTTCGACGTAACTTTTGGTCGTTATCAGCAGATCTAGTCGTCACTTGGACTCGATCGACTCCCAGGGGAGTCATAACCTCTACGGCTTCCCCCTAGGGGGTGTTTACCTTATTTGGCCGACCCCGAGAGGGTTAAAGCTGCAAGGACCGACCCTTAGGGGGTCCAAGCCTTCCTTGGCCGACCCTCGGAGGGGTCAGACATACTTAGCCGACCCTCGGGGGTCCTGACCTATTTAGGCTGACCTTCGGGGTCAAGGCCTTCCTTGGCTGACCCCCGGTGGGTCGAAATGGACTTGGCCGACCCCCTCGGGATTGTGGCCTCCCTTGGCCAACCCCTTGAGGAATGTGGCCTCCCTTGGCTGACCCCGGGGGGTCAGCATGCGCTTAGCCCACCCTTTGTGAGTTGTGGCCTCCTTTGGTCGACCCCTAGGGTCTTCTAGCACCGTCTGGCCGACCCTCAGAGACTTTTGGCATCCTTTGACCGACCCCCGAGGTCTTTTGGCATCCTTCGGCGGACCCCTAGGGACTCTTGACATCCTTTGGCCTATTCTGAGATATTTTAGCCTATAGCAAACATGAACTATTTTTTAGGTTTATCAAACTCTATTTCATCAAACTAATAGGTACTAAATTCTATGTTTCATCGAACCATAGGGGCTAACTTATCTATTTCTCCAAACCATAGGGACTAAAGTCTATATTTTTAAACCATAAGAGAACTAAATTCTCATTTTCTTCAAATTATAGGGACTAAATTTATAATTTACCCTAAAAAAAACATAGATTTCTTCAATGTAGGAAATTTGAAGTTAATATTAATTGAAATTGGGTTAATGGTGTTAATATTTCAATACAAATGAAGATAAAATGTGAAAGAATTTTTGAAATCTACAAAGAAAGATGATAGTTAAAATAAAAAAAAATTTAAAGACTAATTATAAGTTTTTTTTTTTTTTTTGTAAGTTTGAGACCGAAACAGAACAAACCTCCAACATTAGAAACTAAAATTTGACTTTTAAAATTTTAGGAAACAAAAATGAAATAAATCTAAAAATTTAGGGACTAAAACTAAAATTTTACTAAACAAATATCTATATCAAAAAAGTCAAAATTTATAACCAAAAAGCTTCCGTGTCAAAAAAAAAAGAAAAGGGCAAACTCAAATTTGTTTTATGAGTAATATGATGGAACATATAAAAACAAGAACGAACATTGAGTTAATAAAATTTAGAGGAAATATTAGAGTTTTTATTGAATATTGATGTATCTACCAATTAAAGTAAAATCCTTATTTATAGGGTTTACAAAGTATAAGAGTTACATACATATTTGTGCTTAGCGGTAATCATGACTAATCTATAGTAAATATGAGTGAAGATCATGGAGGAGTAAGGGTGACTAGGGTGAATGATAAATAGATATCAAATAAGTTTATAACAAAATTAATCTATTTGACTGGTTGAGTTATCAATTTATTTGATTTTTTTTTAAGTTTAAATAATTTTTTTTTTGAATTTAATTGATCATTGATCTAAAATTTATTTGAATTAATTATTAATATAAAATAATTTTGTTTACTTATTACCTAACTATACCTGTGTATATTTATTTTGTTTTATTATTTTTATGGAACTTTCACTCTTTAAAATCTATAAATTGTTGTTTGTCTATAAATGTGCATATCATGACATTTTTACAAAGTTGAATCATTAATAAAAGTTATTATTGGTTGATTTCAATAAAAATTAAAAAAAAAAAAATTATACTTGAAATAAAATAATAACAACTTGATATATCTAACACAATCTAACTTGAAAATATAAGAGTCGAATTGAGTTGTTCAAACACAAAAGATTATGAATTAGTGACTTACAAACATGAAATTTTAGATTGATTTAAAAAATTCTAACTCAATTCAACTTGATTTATATATACATCAATATCGTACTCGATTACTATATAGTTACAAAGACATTCGTATATTTTTATATTTAGAAAGTGTTGAGTTCTAATTCATTGATTATATATATA
>JBBMEG010045786.1:0-17969 GCA_037832605.1 Cyclanthera cordifolia | reverse complement strand
CTAACTTAACTCTTGGTTGAGATCGAGTGTTGAGTTTTCCATATTTGTGAGATTTTACAAGAATCCTAGAAGGACCTCTAGCTTTGTAAAACCAAGCAACCTTGCAGCTTATTATTTTTCGACGAACTTTTCTTCTTAAACCATTTTTCAACGAACTTTTCTTTGAGTTTTTTGGTTTCTCGCCTTAAAATGATGTAATTCATGAGTTTGTCTAAAGTTCGTAACAAGTTCGTCCTAAAATTTCATCCAAACCCTTGTTCGACAAACATTTCTTTTTTATTCTCACACCCATAGATTTATCTGAGTTTTTTGGTTTCTCGACTTAAAATGATGTAATTCATGAGTTGGTCAAAAGTTCATCACAAATTCGTCCTACAAACCCTTGTTCGACGAACTTTTCTTTTTTATTCTCGTAATCAAAGATTTATGTGAGTTTTTTTGGTTTTTCATTTCAAAAGAATGTAATTCATGATTTCGTCTAAAGTTCATCATAAGGTAGTTCTGCACACTTTTTCCAAACCCATGTTCGACGAACCTTTCTTTTTTATTCTCATACACATAGATTCATGCGAGTTTTTTAGTTTTTAGTCCCAATAATGTGTAATTCATGATTTGTTCTAATGTTCGTCACAAGCTCATCCTACACATTTCCTTTTGAATCAATTTTCGACGAACTTTTCTCTTTTACTCTCTTACCCATAGAGATTTATGCGAGTTTTTGAGTTTTTGCTTCCAAAAGTGTGTAATTCATTATTTGTTCTAAAGTTCGTCCTACACACTCCTCCCAAATCCTTGTTCAGCGAACTTTTCTTTTTTATTCTCATACCCATAGATTTATCCTAGTTTTTGGGTGTTTGGCTCCAAAAGTGTGTAATTCATGATTTGATCTAAAGTTGGTAACAAGTTCGTCTTAGACACTCCTTCTATACCCATACTCGATGAAATTTTCTTTTTAACTCTCATACCCTTACATTTATGTTGGATTTTTGGATTAGTCCCAACTGTGTAATTCATGATTTGCTCTAAAGTTTGTCACAAGTTTGTCCTACAAACTTCTTCCTCCCAAACCCTTGTTCGATGAAGTTTTCTTTTCTATTCTTGTACCCAATTAGACAAAACAATTGTGAAAAGGAAATAATCAAGGAGTAAGAGATAATTGATTCCCGTAAAATAAAATGTCGGTCGATACCTTAAGCCATGATTTTAGATAACTTCCACTGGTAGGGTGAAAAAAGTAAATAGAAAAGACTTTAAAAACAATTATAAATATCAAATGAAAAAGTATGTGCATGACCACATCCTTACAAAAATTGCACTCTGTAGTAAGCTAAAAATAACCCGAAATACTTGAAAGAGATTGGGACCCACCCGAAGGACAAATAAGCCAACACCGACTCCCGGGGTTCGGCCAAATGGAGGCCTTGACCCCCAAGGGGCTGGCCAAGTCCATGCCGACCCCCTAGGGGTCGGCCACGCCATTGTCGATCCCCCATGGGTTGGCCAGGCTAATTATCGACCCCCCAAGGGTCGGCCACGCCATTACCGACCCCCTGGGGGTCGACCAAACAAGTTTGGCTCCCCTAGGAGACGACTAAGGAAGGCCTTGACCCCCTGGAGGTCGGCCCTTGCAACCTCACCCTTCTCGGGTCCGGCAACGTGTAGGTCAATCCGAGTGCATTGGCTGTGGAGGTCAGGACACTCTGAAGAGTCGACCGAGTCCAAGTAACGTTTGGAGATCGACGCTGCACTCCGTGGCGTCGCCCGTTACAACAAGTAGGTAAATCCGAGTGGATTGGCCGAGGAGGTCAGGACTCTCCGAAGAGTCGACCGAGTCCAAGTAACATTTGGAGGTGCAGCACCCCGTGGCATCGCTCGTTACAACGAGTAGGTCAATCCGAGTGGATTGGTCGTGGAGGTCAAGACACTCTGAAGAGTCGATCGAGTCCAAGTAACGTATGGACGCGCTGCACCCCGCGGCGTCGCTCGTTACAACGAGTAGGTCAATCCGAGTGGATTGGCCGTGGAGGTCAGGACTCTCTGAGAGTCGACCGAGTCCAATTAACGTTTGGAGGCGTTGCACCCCTTGTGTCGCCCTTTACAACGAGTAGGTCAATCCGGGTGGATTGGCCGTGGTGGTCAGGACTCTCTGAAGAGTCGATCGAGTCCAAGTAACGTATGGAGGCGCTGCACCCAGCGGCGATGCCCGTTACAACGAGTAGGTCAACCCGAGTGGGTTGGGAGGTCAGGACTCTCCGAAGAATCGACCGAGTCCAAGAAACTAAAGAGTCATGACCGTTACACCTCCAAATTAAGGGTAATGGTCAGGAGTTACGCCGACATTCATACCCGGCTTAATGACGGGCGTTTCTAACGGCCGACCATTATATCGCCATAAGTGAGCTGCACCGGTTACGAGACCGACTGTAATAAAAGTCAAGTCATTTTCTAGTCTAAGGGACGGATCCTAAGCTAAGTATTCTTGTGCCATTCTTAGAGTTCTAAATTATCCTCCTAAAATCCTTTACTGATTTAGGCATCAGAGGCATTGTGGCTCACACCACACCAGTGTGTCTTACTTTTCAAATTTTTGCAGGTATTTTCGTTCTCAGTTAAACAAATTCTTACTATGGATATTCGTTGACCATTATGCAAATGACCACATCCTTGGTTGAAAAAATTAAACTATATTAGACAAAACAACTATGAAGAGGAAATAATTGAGGGAGAGAAAATTGAATCCCCAACCAACCACTTCCCAACAAAAAATAAAATGCAAACGCAGTGAATAAATTTGAAAATAGAAAAGACCTTCAACAAAATTACCAATATCAAATTAAAAAACCACTTCCCAACAAAAAAATAAAATGAAAATTCAGTGAATAAAATTGAAAATAGAAAAGACCCTCAACAAAATTACTAATATCAAATTAAATTGCAATCCAACTTACTACTTCTTTAGGCAGTGTCTACATCCCTCAATGAAAAAATTAAATTAGAATTAGACAAACATTTTTGACGGAACAATTGTGAAGAAAAAATAGTTAAAAGAGCGAAAGAAAATTGAAACCCGAAAAATTAATTTTTCAAAACCACTCTCAAACAAAAATAAAATGGTTGCATACCTTGAGAATAATGACCCTATCTTCCTTAGGGTGGAGGTCGTTGATAAGAAAATTCAAGATTAGGGTTCTATGAGACAATATAGAAAAAAAAAATTTAGTGAACAAAATAAGAACATTGGGAGATGAAAAATCATTCAAACATAGCTTACAGAAAATAAGTAGAGAAGCAGTCATAAACACATATGGATTGTTGACCCTTCAAGAACTTACTGAGCTTCAATGAGATTTTGGGCCTCATTGTCGAAGCAAGAAAAGGTGCATGAGAAAAAAGAAGAATTTACGAGCAAATGATGAAATTAGGGTTTAGGAAGTAGAGAAATAAAAATATCAGAAACAAAACAAAAATGATGAGAAAGGGTTAAAAACACAGTGGTGCATGAAGGAGAAAAGAAGAAAAATAAAGGCAAGCAGAGATTAGGAGAGACCTTCATCGCTCGTGATTCCTCGTTGTCATTGTAGAGAGCCGTTGCAGAAATAATAAAACATGAGTTAAATTTGGGTTTAGGGAGGGACTTGAATCATAAATAGAAATCAGAGGTCAAAGATCCGGTGGAAATTCGTGACCGAAGAAATCAGATACGCTCTGATGAGGAGATATCGAGCAACAGCTCTCTGACCGTGGGGATTTTTTTTTTTTTTCTAAATGGTCGTGCGTGATCAAACATTAATTTTAATGGTCGTGTGAACCGTCGTTATAATTTTCTTATATTATTTTTCTTTAAGAAAATAATTGTTTAATTTATTTTCTTTTTAAAGTTATAATTAATTTATATTTTAACCAAAATCAAACATTAATTCATAAACAATAACAATCCAATATAAATCGAAAAAAAAAAATCCAATATAATTTTCTTACAGAAATAATAATAAGGAAAATATTATATTCAAGTATAACACTTGGGGAAAAAAAAAGTTCATAGTTTAATCCTAAAAACTGGATTCTTAAAAAAACATAAATAAATAAAAAATCCCAAAACTGGATATTTTTCGTAACTTTTTTTATAGCCTAATTTCTCATCTCTAAACCCACAATCACTTCCAAGCCTAATTCTCACCTCCGACCCCATTTCAAAGCCTCAAATACTGAAGTTCTTTTTCCTCTTCACAAAAAAAAAAAATCACATCTTTGTTCAATTGATCGAGATTTTGGGATAAAAATATCAGTGAAGAGTCCCTTTGAGATACCGAAATACTCGTTTGGCTGCTACCCAATGTGTTGATGTTGGACTGTGGTTGAACTAACTTAGTTTATTTACTATAATTGAGATATCAGGTTTGGTGTGAGAGAGGTATTGAAGTGCTCCAATAAGGCTGCGATACACGTTTGGATTCTGCATTGGTTCACCATCATATAGAGACAACTGTTTTCTAGTGACCGCTGGTGTGAGACATGGTTTGTTGTGGTCGAGCTCTAATCGATGCAGGAGGTCTGCTATGTATTGGCCTTGAGAAAGATGAATACCTTGAGGTGTTCGACAAACTGCAACACACCAAGGTAGTAGGTTAGTGCCCTCATGCCTTTAAGTGCAAAGGTGGAAATGTAGCTTACTGATGAACTTGGTGATGTGTGGTGCATAATTGCCTGTAACAATGATGTCATCAACATAAATGATCGAGCACAAGCATGGTCAGATTTCGATCACGGATAAAGAAGAGAGATGAATCGGCTTTTGAGTTAACAAAACTCCATTGAGATAAAGTGGCTTTGAGTTTGTCAAACCAAGTCCTTGGTGCTTGTTTAAGGCCATAAAGAGCTTTGTGTAGCTTGCAGACATGGGTTGGGTGTTGAGCATCAACAAATCCAGCTGGTTGTTCCATGTAAACTGTCTTACTTAACTCACCATTTAAGAATGCATTATTAACATCAATTTGGCGAATATCCCAATCGTTGTTAACTGCTAGAGCTAAGACAATAAGGATGGTTGAAGCTTTGACAACAGGATTGAAGGTTTCATGATAATCAATTCCTGGTTGTTGATGAAATCTCTTAGCAACAAGGCGTGCTTTGCATTGATCCAAAGAACCATATGCTTTTGCTTTCACCCAGAAGACTCATTTGCAACCAATAATGTTCATATTAAACTCGACGAGAACTAAGGTCCAGGTGCGATTGGTAGTAAGGAATGATATTTCACTATCCATTGCTTGTTTCCATGATGGAGAGAGAATAACTTCTTTAGCATTTTGATGTTCCTGAATCAGAGAGTTAACAGTGGTGACATAGGCCCTAGGTTTTGGCTTAAAGATGCTAGCTTTGGAACGAGTTGTCATAGGGTGTTGGGGAACTATAAGGTCTACAGATGGTAATGCAATAGAAGAGCTTGTACTCTGTTTAGTATCCATGGGCACAATAGGAGAGCTATTGGATGAGAGTGCTTGTGCTAGTGCAGGGCTGCTGCGCAAGGAAGTATCTCATGTTGTTGGTGATGTTGGTGAAACACAAGGGATCGAGTTAGTGGTTGTGGGTGTAGGACTGGGAAACGGTATTGTAGACACGACTGTTGGGGATGGTGTATTTGTGTTGTTGACTAGGAATGACTGCTTAAATGGAAAGACATCTTCATTAAACACAACGTGTCTAGAAAGGTAAAGACGGCCGGTGTTACTAAGACATCTATAGCCTTTGTGGCTTTCATTATAGCCAAGAAAAACACATTGAGTGCTATGGAAATGGAACTTATGCTGTTGATATGGATGAAGACATGGGTAGCAAGCCGTGCCAAACACTTTTAGAAACTTGTAATCAGGTGGGGGTATGATGAACTAATTCATAAGGAGATTGGTTGTTTAGGACAGGGGTGGGCAGCCGGTTAATGACAAAGACTGATGACAGAAAATCATCCCACCAATATTGAAGAGGCATTGAGGCTTGAGCTAAAGAGGTTAAGCCCATTTCGACAATGTGGCGATGCTTTCTTTCAACTAGGTCGTTTTGCTGGCTTGTATGAGGGCAAAGATGTCGAAAAGAGATACAAAATTGTTGAAGAACAGTAGAGAAAGATCTAAATTCACCACCCCAGTCACTTTGTAGAGTCTTTATTTTGGTGTCAAACTTGTTTTCAACTAGGCTTTTATATTAAAGAAATGCATGAAGAGCACCTTCTTTTGTTTTCAATAGAAATATGTGAGTGAATCGACTAAAGTGGTCAACAAAACTGATATACTAGGCATATCCAGTTGATGATAGGACAGGGGAGGGTCCCTATAGGTCATACGAGACAAGTTCAAGAGGTTTGGTTATATTTGTGGTAGAAGTGGGAAAAGGAAGAGCATGAGACTTGCCCAGTTGACATGATTCACAAAAAGACTTAGATTCATTACTTGATAAAGCGAGGTTACATCTTCATTACTTAATAAAGCGAGGTTACATGTTTTTAACATTAGAGACAAAACTCTATCAGAACTATGCCCTAACCTTTGATGTTATAGAGCTTTTGACACTTTACTTTGAACATTTTTATTGACAGTGACATTTAACACAAGACTCATAAAAGGACTACTGGACTCGGCTGCATTTCTTGATGAAGGTTGATGTGTAGATTTGGGATTGAAGGGAGACTTCTTAGGTGGTGTTATAGGTAATGCTAGGTGATATAACCATTTCTTTAGTGTTCCAGCAGCACCGCATTCTTTGTTTCCTTATCCTTCACAAGACAATACATGAGGTGAATTTCCACAAATGCATTGCTATCCATGGTAAATCGTGATAAGATGAGCAGATTATGACATATTTCAGGAACATGTAATATGTTATGCAATTTGAAATTTTGAGTAAATGTGCTGATTTCTAAACTCCCAGTATCAGTTATTTCTAACTTTGAACCATTGCAAACCGCTAGATTTTAGTTACTTGAGTAAGAAGTGTTGTCATTTATGTTTGAGGCCTCAACAGTGACATTTGTGGTGGCTCCTATATCAGCAAGCCAATAAGGGTCAGTGACCACTCCAGGTGTTGCAATCATGGCAGCATTCTCACTTGTGGTACTACTTTTAGTGAGATTGTTTGGATTCTTGTAGCTCTCATCAAATCTATACCAGCAAATAGAGATGTCATGACCTGGTTTGCAGATATGATAGTATAGGGGAGGCTGAGAGAAGTTACCTTGTGGTTTACTAGAGTAGGTTTCTTGTTTTGATTTTGTCCACCATTTGATCTGCCTCGACCACCTTGACTACGTCCTCTGCCACGATTGTATCTTCCTCCATTTCCATTACGCTAAGACATGTTTTGTTGTCCATGATTCGATTCTCAGCTCCCTTGGTTCCCTCATTGATTATGGCGGGACGACAAATTGCTTTGTTTGCCATGAGCTGCGTAGTTAGCAGAATGATCTCCAGGTAAAGGAGTGGTTTGATATTTGCTGAGTGTGCCTCCAAAAGTGACAAGGATAACATCAAATTCCTGCCACAGAGTAAAATCTTTTCCCTCAATTGCACAGATAATTGGGATGTATTCAGCATCAAGTCCACCAAGAGCATAGGATATGAGGTCACTTAAGAGAACAGGGGCACCTACTTGCAGTAGTTCTGCTATTTGTTTCATTGATGAAAGGTAGTCCAAAGCTTTGTGGATCATTTCTTCATGTTCTGCAACTTAGACCGCATTTGGTTGATTCGAGCTTTGCTGGCTGCTCCTAACATGAGCTCTAGAGCTTTCCACACTTCTCTGGACGTTTCAAAGTTGACTACATCGAAGCAATTGTTGGAACCATGGAGCCAAACAGCCATCCCGAGAGTGCTCTGCCCACAGTTGAACCATTCCTCATATTCGGGATTTGGTTCTTTCTATGTTGTTCCATCTTCATTTTATATTTCGACAAATTCGCTTGGTTGTCTTTGTGCTCATAACATAACCATCCACCCTTTGTCCTCTTTAGATAGCTAAAGACCATCCCACGCCATAGGAGGAAGTTCTTCTCGTCCAATTTCACGGTTATAACAGTACTCAAGGGGTGTCCGAAAGAGAGATTTGGCGAGGGTTTGGGTGTTACCTGAGTAGACGAGATAACAGAGGTTGAAGCGGCATTGTTGCTAGCGAAAATAGGGGTTTGATCGGCCATGACGTCTAGCCTTTAGTGTGGCTCTGATACCTAGTTAAAATTTTATAAAACCTAGAAAGGAAGAAGAAGATGAACAGGGGCAATTGACAATGTTTTTCCAGATTTTCACTATTACACTATTCTGGCTAAATAGCCAAGGAGAGTATTCACGAAGGTATTTACATCCAATACAAATTCACCACGTGGATGGTTTGATCAAGAAAAAAAAGACAAAACCACGTCACTTTAGTGCACAACTCAATTTACAAAAAAACCATTTACAACTAACAGCTAGTGAACGGAGCCTTCTCTAACACTCTGCTGTTTTCAGTATTAATAATAAAAAAATTCGTTTAAAAAGGAATTAACCTCATCAGTCATCGTTGATTTAACCCATGTTCAGCTTGTTTTAAAAAACTGTCTGTGAAAATGCAGAGAATAAGTTGTGTTGCCTTTTTGCATGTGAATTTTAAACCAAGAAAGATAAAAAATGACACACCTATACACATGTGTAACCTCATGGCTGACATTTATGTACATAGTAAACACATTTTATTAATAAACTGACACATTGTAAAATTCAAATTTTTATAAAAAAAACTGTTTTCATTTTTAAATGAGGTATGATTATATTACACTCAGCTATATTTTGTTATTTTTTAATACTTAATTTATTTATTAAGCTTATAAAAAATTTACATCTGTTGATTCAGAAAAATGGTCAACGGATATCCCCAGTGAATTTGTTTAGCTGAGGACGAAAAAACCTGCAAAAAAACGAAATTTAGAACACACCGGTGTTGTCTGAGCCACATGGCCTCTGATGCATAAGTCAGAAACGGATTTAGCGAGAATAGATTAAAGCACAAAGAACGGCTTAAGGGTACTTAGCTTAGGAATCGCTCATTGAAAGGGAGAAATGACTTGACTTTTATAACAGCCGGTATCGTAACCGCTGCGGCTCACTTATGGCGATGTAATGGCCGACCGTTAGAAACGTTCGTCATTAAGTCGGATATGAATGCCGGCGTAACTCCTGACCGTTACCTTCGGAGGTATAACGGCCTTGACTCCGGAGTTACTTGGACTCGGTCAACCTTGGCAGGTCCTCACCTCCAAGGCTGACCCCTTACGGGTGCGGCCTTCTCGTTGCAGCACTAGGACGCCACAGGTGTGCAGCGTCCCTTAGTGCTACTTTGGACTTGGTCGATTTATTCACAGGAAAGTCCTAACCTCCACGACCAACCGATCCGGGTCAGCCTACTCGACCGTCCTCCTCAAAGGTCAGCTTTGGACTCGGTCAACCCTTACGGGTCCTCACCTCCACGACCAACCCACTCGGGTTGGCCTACTCGTTGTAATCGGGGACGCACGGGGTGCATCGTCCTCCTTCGTTACTTGGACTCGGCCGACTCCTGGGGATAGTCCTGACCCCCACGACAAGCTAATTCAGGCTGGCCTACTCGTTGTAACGGGTGACGCCACGAGGTGCGACGCCTCCAATCGTTACTTGGACTCGGTCAACTCGTCCATAGGAGAATCCTAACCTCCACCGCCAACCCACTCGGGCTGGCCTACTCGTTGTAACGGGTAATGCCACGGGGTGCGACGCCTCCAAACGTTACTTGGGCTCGGTCGACTCTGGGGGGAGTCCTGACCTCCATGGCCAATCCACTCGGATTGACCTACTCGTTGCCGGACCCAAGGAGGGTGAGGCTGCAAGAGCCGACCACGGAGGGTCCTGGCCTTCCTTGGCCGACCCCCAAGGGAGTCGGACTTGCTTGGCCGATCCCCGGAGGGACGGTATGGACTCGACCGACCCCCAGGAGGTTATAGCCTCAATTTGGCCGACCCTCGAGGGGTCGGAAGTGGCGAGGCCGACCTCTGGTGGGTCAGAAGTGGTGAGGCCGATCCCTAAGGGGTCGACAAAGGAGTTGGCCGACCCCCGGGGGGTCGGTGATGGAGTTGGCCGACCCCCTAGGGGTCGCTGCCTCCATTTGGTTGACCCCGGGGGGGGGGGGTCGGTATTGGCTCCATTGTCCTTCGTTCGGATCCCAACCTCTTCCTAGTATTTCGGGATATTTTTAAGTTATAACATTACCCCACTCTTCATTTCCGAGCTTGCTGGATTGTGAAGAGTAGTTTAGGTTCTTGCCTCTTTTTTGACGTTTTTAGGCTACTTAGGCACTCTTTATAAAAGTCTTGCCTTTTTACCGCTTTTTGAAACCTTTAGGTTACTTAGGCACTCTTATAAAAAGTCTTGCCTTTTTCACCTCTTTTTGGAACCTTTAGGTTACTAGGCACTTTTATAAAAGTCTTGCCTTTTTCACCATTTTTTGAAACTTTTAGGTTACTTAGGCACTTTTATAAAAAGTCTTGCCTTTTTCACCTCTTTTTTTGAACCTTTAGGTTACTTAGGCACTTCTATAAAAAGGTCGTGCCTTTCAAACTTGAAGGTTCCTTAGGCTCCCTTGGCAGGGACTTGCCTTTTTTCCTAACTTTGTTATTCGCAGATAATCCTTTACTTTGGCTATTATGGACCCTTCGTCAAATTACGAGACTGAGTCCTACCACCTTAGCCTCCTCTAATCAAAAAATGACTTGGAAAATGGTCTTGGTAGTCGTAGTTGGCTCACAACACTTGGATCGTGTTCTTTTGAGTCCACAGCTTGCCAGATACATTGACTTCGAGTGCTTCTTTAGTAGTCGAGATCTCCTTCCCTTGCCGCTTTTAAGACTCCCACCAATGGTATGGTGAACCTTACTTCGAAGGACTGCCTGCTTCTTTGTAGTTTTTTTGGAAGGCAGGTCTTTATGTGCCTTACTTCCACTTCTTGGTACCTTCGAAAGGACTTGCGCCTTACGTGCTCCTCTTGATAGTCTAGCATCGATCAACTCAAATGGAAATTAGCCCAAGCTCGTGAAACTCAGGGTGTTGCTTAGATCGCCTTGACTGACTTTCGGACTTCTGTTAAGGCGGTCTAAAGTCTTGTCGCTAGAACTTGCAAAGACGACTCATATACCCTCGCTCGGCTTTTTCAGGAGTTTGACTTCTACTAAAGTGAAGCTGTAGATGCCTCGCACTTAGTCAATTTAGTTGAAAGGCTCTTCTTCCTTTGTAACCTTGGAGAAAAACTTTGGCACGGCTACTAGCGGTTGGGCACTAGACCGAATGAAAGTACGAGTTACCCATGGTACCCCTAATCTCTCTCTAGGTCCTTTTGTGCCACCACAGCAGTAGAGGTCGCTAACCTTTCTTTGCCGGGCTTTAAGTTTGGACTTCCTGGTGATCCAACACAGGTTGCTCATGACTTTTGCCTCTCCTAAGGTGCGTCTGAGAATGACCACCTGGGTCAGACTCCTCCAGCTAGGACCGAATCTGTCCAAGCCGGACTTAGTAGGCCTAGTTCCAGCAAATGCAGCACGGATGACCTGTTTGGTTTTTTATGTACTTCTCTTTTTAATAGCCATACTTTATCTAAGTATGCAGGCTAACTTGTTACCTTTGTATTTGCAGGCCTTCATGCATTTCACCTCGACTTCCCATCGCCTTTTCAAGGACTCGCATCACCCCCGCTCTTTTTTGTCCACTAGCTCTGAGAAGCTTAAGTGGGAGCTGGCACAGGCTCGAGAAGTTCAGTGAATCGTCGCTGCTGCCTTAGTCGTCTTTTAGACTTCCACCTAAAGGGTCCAAATTCTCGCTTCTGTACATGCCTAAAAGGACATGTCTATCATTGCTCGTCTTTGCCAAATGTTGACTTCTGCTGAAGGGAAGCTGAATAAGATCTCTTACTTGGCTAACCCTGTGAAGGACTCTCCTGCTTTCGTGATCTTGGAGAACAACGCTGGTGAAGCTGCCATCGACTGGGTACTGGACCGAATTCACGAAGGAGTTGCTATGGCAACCTCCTTCCCTTTTTTTGGTCTCTTTGTTCCAACGCTGCCGAAAAAGTCAGCGACCTTTCCTTGCCAGCCATCGAATCCATAATTTCCAGTGATCCAGCCCAAGCAGTTTGCCACGACTTTCGCCTCTTCCAAGGCGTGCCTGAAAGAAGTCAGGCCCTTCCAGCTAGGATAGTTTCCGCCCAAGCCGGACTCAACCGACCAACTTCCAGTAGGCGCAGCTCCGGGGGGCCTGATGACTTTTTCGTTGCTTTCCTTTTCACTCGAAGCAATTTACTTTGAAGTCTTTTTACTTCTCCGAGGTTGTAACCCAGGAACTTTTTACTTTGAATGAATAAAGCTCTTTTTTCCTCTATTTCTTTATCTTGCATACCCCCAATTTAAGTTTATGAAAAATATCAATATACTTAAATTAAGATAGCTTTTTGAAAGAAGGAGAAAATGTCACTTTATTCATTAACATCTTGATTTACATTCTATTGAACGTACTTTTTCAAGTGTTCTGCACTCTAAGGATGGAGGATCTTATTCCTGTCCATGTCCTCTAGGTAATAGGCGCTTGGGTGTGCCACTTTGGCGACCAGGTATGGTCTTTCCCAAATTGGCACCAGGGCTTCACTGTTGAGATCTTTGGTGTCTGGCGTCACCCTCCTCTGCACTAAGTCGCCAACTTGGAAGCAGTTTACTTTGACTTAGAAATTGTGGTACTTGCCAGTTCGACCTTTGTACAGCGCCACCCTTATCTAGGTTGCGTCCTATTTCTCTTCTAGGAGATTTCGACTAATTCCCCATTACTGGTCATTTTGAGTAGGGTCAAAAGACCTTACGCGCAGGGATGGAAGTCCTACCTCGGCCAGAATCACTCCTTCGCCTGTTGATGTCCTAGGTGTAGTGCGGTACGCCCACAACACTTGCTAGTTATGACCTCGGGCGGCAGCTTCTGAATGGCAGCGAACCTCTAACATTTGCCGCATGACGGAGTATCCTTCTTGACATCTTCGGCCATGGTTGGCCAAAAGTAGCCTTGCCTGACTAATGTCTTGGCTAGGGACCTTGCCCCATCACTGTTGCCATAGACGCCTTCGTGCACTTCCTTCATTGCATAAGTGCCCTCGCTAGGGTCTAAGCACCTAAGAAGAGGTAAAAAGTACCCCTTCCTATACTGCTTATTCCCTTGGACCACGTACTTGGAAGCTTTGAACTTAAGTCGTCGGACGTCCTTTTTGTCATCTGGCAACTTCCCCTCCCCTAAGTATTCAAGGAAGGGGGTCATCTAGGTTGTTGGCAAGATTAGGGTTGCCTCGCTAAACTTCGTGCAACGACTTGGTAGTGACACTAGGCTTGGACAACCCCACCTGGAACCGGTCCTCTTTTTACAGCCTTTTACTTCAGGGCCCTTTACCACGCCTCATAAGGCTGTGTGGTAGCCTTCCCTCGAGGACAACTGTTCTCCTCTGACCTGTCCCACCCCATATGAGTAGGGAATTTTAACACTGGGTGGTAAGTGGACGCGACCACCCTTAGCCCGTGGACCATGGGTCTTCCAAGTATTGCGTTGTACGCCTTTAGTGACAACACATCCGCAGAACTGCCTCCGTCGATGAGGGTCCTTCTGACGCGGACGTTAGAGACGGTCAGGGACACCACTAAGGCGTCGCCGTGCGGCTGGTGCAGTGATACAGCCTCAACGGCAGTGAAGCCTAGTTGCTCGTCCACTGCTTCCATTATGCGCACTTCTTCGCCCCTTAGGGTGCCTCTGGCATGCCTCTCTTTGTCCTTCCGACTTCGATTGAACTCACCCCCAACCGGTCCTCCAAGGACAGTTATGACTTCTTGCGGTGGAGGTGACATTTTCCTTCCCTTTACTTGTTAGGGGACTGTGACTGCGTCCAGGGAGACTTCTCAGTCCTGGACCCGATCCTCTGATGGACCGAACTTTCTTTCCTCCGATCACTACCGCCCAGTCGAAGTCGTTCGACCGGTCTTCGGTTTCGGGAGTGTATCTTTGTTTGGTACCTCCGTGGCTGGGGCTATCCCATTGGCAGGGTACTGGACCAACGAGGCTATTTTTTTCCACCACAGCCTTTTTCTTGGTAGGCTGTCGGTGCACCGCCTCCTGCGGTGCCTGTTGTTTCCCAACTAGTCTTGGGTTAGTCAATGTTGTGGCTCGTCTCCACCAACCTCTGCCTCTCTTTGGTGTTGGTTGAGCACCTCCCTAAGATATGTTCCTAAGTCTGAACCCGTCGTACGGGCACTTGGAACTTTTGAGGGACAGGGGGTGGATGATCCTCGTGTGGAACTCCTTGGCTGGCTACTCCGGACTGATTGCATCCGAAAAGACTCCGCCATTTTGGATCCGATCTTTTGGTGGACCGAATGCTTATTCCTCCGTGGCTGGGGCTTTCCCTTTGGCAGGGTCCCAGAACAACGGGGCTGTTTTCTCTGCCACGGCCTTTTTCTTGGCAGGCTGTCGCTGCACTGCCTCCTGCAGCGCTTGTTGGTTCCCAACATCAGCTACCTGAGCCGGAGGTGGTTGTCGGAGTAATTCTACCAGGCGACTCAAACTATCCGCCATTCTTTGCACTCGTTCTTCTAAAGTAGTGAACTTTAGATCAGCACGTTCCAGTTCTTGCCCAGCTACCGCACCATAAGATCTGGGTGGTTTTCGACATGAACGACGTCATGTCCTATAAAGGCAATTCGCCTCAGAGCGTGCTCGACGTAGGATTCTCCATCGACATCGTGGTGGTGGCCATTCTCAACATTAAACATTTTTTGCAGAAAAATGGTTTGGATATTAGCGTTTTAGGTAGAACACTCTCGTCCCCACAGACGGCCCTAACTGTTGATGCCGAAAAATGGTCAACGGATATCCACAGTGAATTTGTTTAGCTGAGGACGAAAAGGCCTGCAAAAAAGAAAAATTTAGGACGCACCGGTGTGGTGTGAGCCACAAGGCCTCCGATGCCTAAGTCAGAAATGGATTTAGGGAGAATAGATTAAAGCACAAAGAACGGCTTAAGGGTACTTAGCTTAGGAATCGCCCCTTGATAGGGAGAAATAACTTGACTTTTATAGCAGCCGGTATCGTAACCGCTGCGGCTCACTTATGGCGATATAATTGTCGACCGTTAGAAACGTCTGTCATTAAGCCAGGTATGAATGCCGGCGTAACTCCTGACCGTTACCCTTCGGAGGTGTAACGGCCTTGACTCTAGAGTTACTTGGACTCGGTTAACCTTGGCAAGTCCTCACCTCCAATGTCGACCCCTTAGGGGTGCGACCTTCTCGTTGCAGCACTAGAACCCACGGGTGTGCAGCGTCTCTTAGTGCTACTTTGTACTTGGTCGACTTATCCACAGGAAAGTCCTAACCTCCACGACCAACCCTCTCGGGTCAGCCTACTCAATCGTCCTCCTCAGAGGTCAGCTTTGGACTCTGTCAACCCTTACGGGTCCTCACCTCCACGACCAACCCACTCGGGTTGGCCTACTCGTTGTAACCGGGGAAGCCACGAGGTGCAGCGTCCTCCTGCGTTAGTTAGACTCGGTCGACTCCTAGGGGAGACTTCTGACCTCCACGACAAGCTCACTCGAGCTGGCCTACTCGTTGTAACGGGTGACGCCACGGGGTGCGATGCCTCCAATCGTTACTTGGACTCGGTCGACTCATCTACAGGAGAGTCCTAACCTCCACCACCAACCCACTCGGGCTGGCCTACTCGTTATAACGGGTAATGCCACGGGGTGCGATGCCTCCAAACGTTACTTAGGCTCGGTCGACTCTTGGGGGAGTCTTGACCTCCATGGCTAATCCACTCGGATTGACCTACTCGTTGCCGGACCCAAGGAGGGTGAGGCTGCAAGGGCCGGCCCCGGGGGTCCTAGCCTTCCTTGGCCGACCCCTAGGGGAGTCAGACTTGCTTGGCCGATCCCTGGAGGGACGGTATGAACTCGGTCGTCCCCCAGGGGGTTATGGCCTCCATTTGGGCGACCCCCGAGGGGTTGGAAGTGGCGAGGCCGACCCTCGGGGGCCGGCGTTGGCGTGGCCGACCCTGGGGGGTCGGCAAGGGTGTTATTGACCCCCGGGGGGTCGGCAATGGGCTTGGCCGACCTCCAGGGGGTCGCTGCCTCTATTTGGCCGACCCTAGGGGGTCGGCATTGGCTCCCTTGTCCTTCGTTCGGATCCCAACCTCTTTCGAGTCTTTTGGGATATTTATAGGTTATAACAACATCCAAACGAGTTTTTTATTTTTATCGTTACTTGTAAATAATTAAAATAAATCATCATTTTAAATACTAATTTTAAATACTACTAAAAATTACATCAAATAAGCTTTTGGCTATAATTAATCATTACTTATAAATATTTGAAATAAATTTTAATTCTAAATATTAGTTACAAATACCTTTAAAATCTCAATTCAAGCATCCCTCATGTGTGATTTCGGTTATATTTTTGTTGATTTTTGTGTCAAACCGATAGTCTAACCAATATCCTCAGTTTTTTATTTTTTGGGTCGGAACCGATGTCCAATAAAGAACAAAATCATTGGTTCGATTTATTTTGTTTGGTTTGATTTTTTATTTTGATTTCAATAAAAAATTTGTTTTATTTTTCAAAATTTTTTTCTCGTTCACAATTTGATTTTAAATTTTATTCCAAAGACTTTTATCATTTTACTAACACAATAAACAATATTTCATAAGTATCATAATATTTACAATACTTTTATTTCATATTTCATATTTAAATTGTTTCTTCGTCAAATTTAAATATTATCATATATATTTTTTATTATTTATATATTCGGTTTTGTTCGATTTTTTATTGATTCTTTCATCATGAACCAAAAATCGAACGGATATATTTTGGTTTTCTAAAATATCAAACCGATCGATTCAATATTGTTCTAAAAAAACCGAACCGATCAATTGGATCGATTTGGTTCAGTTCGATTTTGTAGGTTTTCAATTTTTCTTTCAGCCCTACGCTCATGTATACGTCAATTATAATTATATTTCACAAATATAATTTAATATAACTGAACCAAAATCGAATCGAACCAAATAAAATCGAACTAATAGTTTGTTCTTTATTGGACATCGGTTCAGACCCAATTATTAAAAATTCGAGGATATTGGTTCGATTATCAGTTTGGCACAAAACCAAGTAAATCACCCTTAATTTACTTGATCACCAAGAAAAATTGTAGCAAGAGTTCTTCATCATAAGAGAATTTGATGGTACTTTTATGAGCGAAAAAGTTTCTAACTCATAATTTTATAGTGAAATTCTTTTATTATTGTATGTGACTTTTTCCATAATTTGAGTTTTTTAGCTAATAGGTTGTTTGCATCTGTGAATAAAGAAAGAGTAAGCCCAAGAAATAAAAACTAAGCCCAATTTAAAGTTAGATAACAATTTAAAAACATGCCCACTTATCTTGGTTTATAACAAATTTGTTAATATGAACCGGTTCTTTGAAAAACGGTTCAGAAACCGATTCCTGAATGGAAGACTGAGATTTGATCATGATAGTGGCTGGGTGTACGGCTGTGATGTTGCCACCCTTGCCCTGTCACCTTGTCGGTTCTTCTCGCATGTTCACCATGTTGATTCCACTTGTTCTTTGGCTATAAAAGCCTTCTCTCGACCGAGTTGCTTCACTTTCGACTCACCCTGCCTCGTTTAGAGATAGCTAGGGTTCTGACGACTTCTTGCTTGAATCTTGACCGATCTTTGGCTGCTCTTTCTTTGATCTCTTTGCTGTAAGCGATAGTGACGATTTCAGTAGTACCTTGCTAAAATCGTTGCTTCCTCACTGATTTACCTTTCAATGTTGTTCGTATGGTGTTTCTTGAGGTTGTCGACATCAAAGTACAGACAAACCATTCAAGGTAAG
>JBBMEG010045765.1:0-17976 GCA_037832605.1 Cyclanthera cordifolia | reverse complement strand
TTACTCGGGTACCCATAATCTGTTTAAGAGGTTTTGAAACTTAATGACAGTTAAATATTTTATTTGAAAGTTCTGTTATAAGGACATGTCCACGTCAGTTAGTGTTGAAAACTCTTGCATTAGGATACAAGACCTAGGTTTAGATCCAAAATTTGGGTCGGGTCTTTACATGAACTCTCGAGCACAAGTGTCATCGAGCCCGATTGTCATTGACAGTACTTATTGAAGAGTCTCACTAGTCAGTGTTGTGAGATCAAAAAGCCACTACCTAAACTCTCTCAGGTAAGGCAAAGTACCTAGAAGCAAGGGTCTAACCACTAGAGTCGCCCAATCTATACTAGGCCACTCTAGGAGATTAGGCCCCTCGAACACATCTGGATCGTCATATGTGCCTAACCTAGAGCAAACTAGCCTACCAGCAGGACTCCCAATTATGTTCAATGACATCGGCTACTCAATGCCAGCAAGTTCTCACTCCGACTATATTGATAGGGAATATCCAGCTGATGCCAAATTTCCACTTATGTATCGTACACTTCCTAAGCCACTCGACTAGGTTACACATATGAATCACCAAGTTCCTAGCGTATCCCAAGTTACTGAGTGCAGACTATCGTCCCTATGGTAAGTCTCACCATACCTCAGATAGATGTAGCAACCATTGCCCTAATAATGTGTGGAACCTCTTACAATATAGTAACCTCAATCCGTCAGAGAATGTTGATCGCGTCCATCCCAACACCCTTATAGGTCGTTCCCTGACATGTCACACTACAAGTAATAGACTTTATGATCTATTGCAACCACAATATGGTAGATTGGAAACATAACTAGGTCGTCTGACCCACATGCTCACTCTATCAAAAAAAGGGACAACACTCTTTAAACCACATCAGTCAAACAACATATCCTAGAACCTAGCAAGCACACATGACATCTCGATCACATTCATCAAAAAACTTCATTAAGGTGTTAGAAACTATGCCCTTAAGGCCTATTAGTTTCTAAATTTAAGGACAACGTTAAATGTAATTTTAAGTTATTAATAAAGAGTTATTAATTATCAATAATTGGGCATTTAAATCATAAACATCATCCAGCCCTATCGCATTATTTGAATTAATTGCGATAATTTCATGGTTATCAATATGAACACTTGGATAAGTATGTGGAACATACAAGAGGATCTAGATTCAAGTGAATAACCTAAACCTGTCTACAGTATATGAACTAATTAAAATTGAGCGCCTGAGTACTAGTGACTCTGTTGGTACAACCTGTAGTGCAATGATTGTAGACAAATTGATCCTGGTTGTTCATGTGGAGACATGTTAACAAGGGTGCCTATTTGCATAAGACTACATGAAATATTGTTTCTACTAATAATTATGTTATAGACGTAGATCAAATATTTCACAAGGATTATTGTATGCTAGTATGATCTTAATTCTAAGTGAGTTATAAACTCCTACTTTATGAAAACATCCTTTGATATGCATGGGTGAGACCATTCAAACGACACGAGGTCGACAAGCCTCTCACTTTGAGCAACATCACAAGATTGAATTATTTTTTCTCTATTATTGAGGAAGTAGAAGAGATGATCCTTAAAGGATTGATTCTGAGGCTTGAACAAATGGTACACACCTCTCACTGGCTCGAGAGGTTACTGGTTTATGGTTAGACCATGAACTGCTTATTCATTAGAGAAATCAGTGCGCTTAAGGAGAAATATGTAATCACAAGGGTAAAACATATCTTTTGTCCCTGTTGTGAATTACAAATAAACTAGTGAAGGATGATTTAGCAGATTATCGATTATATCCGTAGACATTACTTGTCATATAGTGCAAAAGAGTTCAATATAGGTCTTTAGTGAAATAAGTTTTGTGTTAATGTATACGGATTGGAAACTGAGTCGTTTAACTTTCAATTTATAGGTCTACAAGTCTTCAAGCTAGCACATATTTCTTGTTAAATGTTTAATCAGTGTTAGATTGAAATGTAAAAACTAACTAAATTAATTATATATTGGTCATAATTTATCAAATGAGTTCTAGTTTAAATCATTTATTAACTAAGAATTAAATATTGGATATAAAAATAAATTAATACTTATTGAATAAATATTAATTATGAAAAATTAATTAACATATTGGATATATTAGTTGAATTAATAATTATTGCATAATTATCATTTAAATAGGATTAATTAATATATTGGATGTATTAATTAAATTAGAATTTATTAGATAAATATTAATTAAATGAAATTCATAAATATATTTAAGATTTTCCTCCCCTAGGCAAGGAGAGAAAAAAATTGTGTAACATTCTCTTTATGGAAGAGATATTTCGACTATTTATTAGATAAATATTTTGAGAGATTTCTCCAATATCTTTTAATATTTGATATTGAAAGATAATACACTTGCATTTATGGGCATGAACTATGTGGTCTTTTATTGTTTATATAACAACCTAATCGATTAGGGGTTTACATTTAGATTAATATAATTAATCTAATAATAATTGAAAATGGTTTGTGCTCAGGAGGTGTTAATTTGCACGAACCCCCCCCCCCCCCCCCCATCATTCTCATCATAAGGAACATACTAGAAACTTCTAAGCAAAACAACGCGTATAACATTCAAGTATAACTAATTATGCGTTAGAAGAATACAGTTAATAAAGAGTAATGTTCAAGCAATGATCAATACAAGAAAAACATAATCAGGCGTCGGAAGAATACACTTAGTGTCGCAAAAACGTCCCCATATCTCTGTCGCGTGAGGATATGAAGATGGTTTAAAAATACCATTGCTATAATCTCCTATGTGGCATCATTTTTTTATCATTGCAATATTTGGCTATAAGGCGACGGTATATTAGGGTTCGAATAATTAACTAGAGAGTGACGATTCTTCACCTTCGCCTAATAGTCATATATAGCGACAGTTTTAATACTGTTGCCATATCCTTACATATCGCGACGGTGAACTACCGTTGTCATGCCAATTATAAGAAGAAAATTCGTGTTATATAGCGATGGTATTTTACTGTCGCCTTAGGGTTTGAAATAAGTTTTCTTCTTCCATATTCTGAGTGTTCCTTAATCCTAGTAGTTGTTTCATTTTATTCTGTTTATGGCAAATAATTACATTTTTTTTCCCAACCTATTAATAAATTGAACGATATCAAAATTCATAAAATCCATCCACTATTATTAAAATACAAAATAAAAGTGTTCATATAAATATCAAATGTTGACATAACATAGGGAGATTTTCCAATACAAGAAACATAGACATAAGTTTCAAACCAAGAAGACATAAACTTAATATGAAAGGTGCAGTCTGCGAGAATCTTCCATCTTAGTCGTCTAATAGGTAAACCAACTACTTGAAAGTAAGAATTAAAATAAGATTAACTATGAGATCGACAACATAATGACATGTTTACAAATTATCCAAAAAAATGGCATGTTTTCAGCGTTTACAGCCTCTAGGTCTACATTGGTGGTTTTTCGTTAGAGAACCGTGGTCAGCTCTAGCTGCCGAAGCTTCACTGGAAGTTCCCACTGCCTTTGGAACATATGGAACACTTCTCGTCGCCTTTGCACAACTACCTTTTGGCACTGTACTCACATTTTTTGTGTTGTTTACAGTACACAGGAAGTTGAGTCCCCGCTTTTGGGTACTGAAGTTCGACGAGGTTGTTATAACCTATCTTGAAGAGGTCACTCGCAGCGCACAGTACTTAGCCACTGACTAAGATTCGGACTCACTCGTCCCCTAGGAGGGATCCGGTTTAGGTATGCAACTTCCTCTTTTAAATTTGCATGTTTTCAATATTAGAAATGTTGACAAATGTTTTTTACCCATGTTCAGCTGTCATGGACTACGAGTCTTTGCTGAGGCGCGCCTTTGATGCATTGACCCGCCTAACTTCTCGCCCCCTCACTAGGCCTCCCATCAACGACACGATGGACCTTACTTTGGAGGGTTTTTCCCTTCCAGCTGGTGAAGACGAAGACCTTCCTTTTCTTGAGGTTCCAAAGGACTTAGACATTGGGTCAGACCCGGAGTTTGACGGACCCGGACTTGGATTTGACCACGCCCCTTTCTCCGGCTCGGACTAGCTCTTGCATGCCTCAGATGCCTTAATGTTGCCTTCGTCCTTGATTCGACTCTTATCTTCTGTTAGGGTCGTACCATTCTACTTTGGACCCGTAGGAGGAGAAGACCTTAGCCTGCAATCTATAAAGAGAAATATAATCTTCTTTGACTCACTTTCCCCTAAGAGATGCCTCCCTGGTTTTGAAGGAATGGACCCGTTTCATGCACGAGGTATAATAACTCTACTTTTTATAGCCATATGTTGACCTAAGTATGTATGCTTACTTGTTACCTTTGTATTTGCAGGCCTTCAAGCACTTTGCTTCGGCTTCTCGTCACCTTTTTGAGGACTTGCATCACACCCGCTCTTCTTTTTCCACTAATTCTAATAAGCTTAAGTCTGAGCTGGTATAGGCTCGAGAAGCTCAGCGAATTGTCGAGGCTGCCTTAGTCGACCTTCGAACTTCCGCCAAAGCGGCCGAAGTCTTGCTGCCCGCACACGTCAAGAGAACCTGTCCACGATCGCTCGCCTTCGCCGAGAGTTGGCTCCTGTTGAAGGGAAGTTGAAGAATGCATCTTACTTGGCTAACCTTATGAAGTGCTCTCCTGCCTTCATAATCTTGGAGAACAACGCTGATAAGGCTGCCATTCGGTTGGGCACTAAACAAAATTCAGGAAGGAGTTAGCTATGGGAACCTTCTTCCTCTTTTTTGGTCTATTTGTTCTAGCGTTGCGGAGAAAGTTACCGACCCTTCCTCGTCAACCTTCGACTCCGGACTTCCAAGTGATCCAGCCCAAGCTACTTGCTACGACTCTCGTATTTTCCAAGGCGTGCCTGAAAGAGTCAGGTCGTTCTAGCTAGGACAGCTCCTACCTAAGCCAGACTCAACCGACTGACTTCTAGTAGACGTAGCTTTGAGGGGCCTTGATAACTATCTCATTCTTGCTTTTTATTTAGGGAAATTTACTTTGCCAACTTTTTCTTTTCTTTAGGTTGTAACCCGAAGATTTTTAACTTTGAATGAATAATAGCTCTTGATTATTTCTCTATCTTGCTTACCCCTAATTTATGGTTATCACAACATCAATATACTTAATTTAAGATAACTTCTTGAAAGAATGAGAAAATAACACTTTACTTTAATCATTGAAAACTTGAATTAAATTCTATTGAAAGTATTTTTTTCAAGTGTTTAGCATTCCAATGATGGAGGATCTTATTCCCGTTCATGTGCTCAAGGTAGTAGTTGCCTAGGTGTGCCACTTTGGGAACCTGGTATGGTCCTTCCTAATTTGGTCTAGGACTCTGCTGTTGAGTTCTTTGGTGTTCAGCATCACTTTTCTCAACACTAAGTCGCCAACTTGTAAGTGTTTTTCCTTGACTCGGGAGTACTCAAAAATTCAGCCTTTGTACCATGCCACCCTTATGCGGGTTGCGTCCTTTCTTTCTTCTAGGAGATCTAGACTCATCCACAGCTGCTGGTCATTTTGAGTTTGGTTAAAAGACTCTATGTGCGGGGATGGAAGTCCTATCTCGACCGGAATTACTACTTCCGCCCCTAATACTTCCGCCCCTATCTAGACTCATCAACAGCTGCTGGTCATTTTTCACCTCCTCTTTTTTTGCTAGGGGACTCGGATGTCTTTTCACCGTCTCCCACGTACTTGTCCAATAGTCCTCTTTGGATGAGGGACTCTATGTACTCTTTTAGATCGTAGTAGTCCGATGTCGCGTGGCCGTGATCCCTATAAAATAGGTAGTACTTGCCTTTATTTCTCTTGTTGGATCCCGCACTAATTCGACTCGACCACCTTAGCTCATCCTTATCTTGAATCTTCATCAAGATATGCTATAAAGGAACCACCATTGTGGTGTATTTTTCGAACCGACTAGGTGGTACCACTTGTCGTTTGGTCTTTTCTTTTTTCACTAGGCTCTCTTCCGCTCTTCATTGTTGTGAAACTTTGTAGTAGGACTCGCATCGACTTGTTGACTTCCCACGCTCTGAAATGGAGCGCTTTCCTTCCGTGCCTCCTTGGAAGTTGACCAGCTCCCCTTTGCACCCTAGTTAGCAGCTTGACATAAGTGAGTTGAGCCTTTTTCCCTAGCGACCACATGAACTTCTCATCCTTGAGTCCGGCTACGACCGCTGCAAGAGTTGTACTGTCGGTGTAACCTTCAACTTCCAGCACCTCGTTGTTAAAGCATGATATGTACTCCCGAAGGGTCTCCTGCCTTCTTTGCCTCAGAGTCAATAGATGAGTGACCGACTTTTTTGATCTCGCCCCACAAAAGAATCGGGTGACGAAGGCTGTAGCTAGCTCTCTGAATGAGACAATAGACTTGCGTTTGAGCTTTCGGAACCAACTTCTCGCTTGTTCCGTGAGCGTAAATGAGAACGCTCGACACTTGATCGCGTCTCAGACTCCATGTAGTTCCATCCATGCCCGATAGGAATCTAAGTGTTCTACGGGATCTGTAGATCCGTCGTACTTCTTGATCATCAGGAGCTTAAATTTCGTTGGAACGGACTCCTCCATAATTTCATTAATGAAAAAAGGGTCGACCTGATCGACTAGACTGTCTAGGTCTAGTTCGTCTTGGTCGTACACCTTCTTCATGCTCCTCAACTGATCTTGAAGAAGGCAAAGCTGAGCTAACCAAGGTTGATCCTCAGCTCCTCCTTGCCCTGCCTCTCTTGGGCGTTGGTTAAGTATATCCCTGAAATTCGCTCCCAAGTCTAATCCCGTCGTCCAAGCACTTGAAGTTCTTGAGGGATGTGGGGTGGATGACCCTTGTGTGGTACTCCGCGGCTGGCTACTCCTCGCTGACTGCGTTCTGGAAGACTCTTCAACTCTGGAACCAATCGTTTGGTGAACCGAGTGCTCCCTCTTCTTATCATTACTGCCCAATCGAAGTCGTTCGACCTATCTTCGGTGTCTGAAATGAGCCTTTCACCGAGCCTCCATCGTTGGGGCTTTCCCTTTGGTAGGCTCCCGAACCAAAGGTGGTGACTTCTCTGTTGCAGCCTTTTTCTTGGTAGGTTGTCGCCTCGCCGCCTACTGCGGTGCTTACTGGTTTCTAACGACGGCTGTCTGAGCCAGAAGAGGTTGTTGGGGTAACTCCGCCAGACGACTCAAACTCTCTGCCATTCCTTGCACTTATTCCTCCAAAGTTGTAAACTTCTGATCCAGACACTCCGATTCTTGCCTGGTTACCGCACCCTCAGGATCTGGGTGGTTACCGAAATGAACATTATCATGTCCTTTAAAGGCGATTCTCCTTGGAGCATGCTCAACATCTGACTCTACTACTCAACACCGTGGTGGTGGTCGTTTTCAAAGTTCGACATTTTTGTAGAAAAATGTGTAAAAATTAAGCTTCTTAGGTAGAACACTCTCTCGTCCCCACAGACGGCGCCAACTGTTGATGCTAAAACATGGTCAATGGACATCCAAAGTACAATTTGTATTACAAAGACGAGAAGCTTGTAAAAAAGAACAATTTTAGAACACAGCGGTGTGATGTGAGCCACATGGTCTCTGATGCTTAAGTCAGTAAGATTTTAGGAGAGTAATTTAGAGAACTTTATAACTTAGACGACTTAAGAACACTTATCGTAGTTTTGCTTAGGATTCACCTTCTTTGAAATGGAGAATGATCTGACTTCTTATAGCAGTCGGTTTCGTAATCGTTGTAACTCACTTATAGGCGGCTTAATGGCTAGCTGTTGGAAATGTTCGTCATTAAGTCGGAAATGAATACAGGCGTAACTCCTGACTGTTACCCTTTGAAGTTGTAACGACTTTGACCAGTGAATTACTTGGACTCGGTCAACCTTTGAATGTCCCCAACTTTATGGCCAACCCCTTAGGTGTGCAACCTTCTCGTTGTAACGCTAGGACGATACATGGGTGCAACGCCTCCAAACGTTACTTAGACTTGGTCGACTTGTCCACGTGAGAGTTCTAACCTCCACGACCAACCCACTCGGGCTGGCCTACTCGTTCGATCTCCTCAGAGGTCACTTCGGGCTCGGTGAACCCTTATGGGTCCTCAGCTTCACGACCAACCTGCTCAGGTTGGCCTACTTGTAAATGAGGACACCACGGGGTGCAGCGCCTCCATGCATTACTTGGACTCAGTGGACTCCTAGGGGAGAGTCTTAACCTTCACAACCAACCCATTCAGACTGGCCTACTCGTTGTAACCCTAGGACACCACGGGCTGGAGTGTCCCTAAACGTTACTTGGACTCGGTCAACTCGTCCATCGAAGAGTCCTAACTTCCATAAATAACCCACTCAGTGTCACTTCTAACCATTTATAAGCGAATCCAGTCGTTACTTGGACTTAGTCGACTCTAGAGGAGTCCTGAACTCCACGGCTTTCCCCCTGCAGGGTGCGGACTTACTTGGCCGATTCCCTGGGTGTCCGTATGGACTTCGCCAACCCCTTGGGGGTCGTGGCCTCCATTTAGCCTTGAGGGGTCAGCATGGACTTGGCCAACCCCCGAGGGGTTAGCATGGACTTGGCCGACCCCCTAGGATCATGGCCTCTATTTGGCTGACCCTCGGGTGGTCGGCATTGGCTTGGCTGACCCCCTAGGGGCGGCGTTGGCTAGGTCGGCCCTCGAGTGGTCGACATTGGCTTGGCCGACCCCCCAGGGGCGGCATTGGCTAGGTCGGCCCTCGAGTGGTCGACATTGGCTTGGCCGACCCCCTAAGGGTCGGCGTTGGCTTTGCCGGCCCTCGGGGGGTTGTGGCTTCCATTTGGCCGACCCCCTAGGGTTGTGGCCTCCAGTTGGCCGACCCCCGAGGGGTCGGCATGGACTTGGCTGACCCCTTGGGGTTGTGGCCTCTATTTGGCCGACCGTTCGGGGGGTCGGCATTTGTTGGCCGACTCCCGGGTGGGGTCCCAGTCTTGTCCGAGTATTTCGGGATATTTTGGCCTATAACATTAACAATTATTCTATCTAATCCTTATACCAATAACCTCATCCAGACAAGTAATTATTAGTATTTACTCAAAATAATCACTCCACAATTTTACAAACAAGCACCTAAAAAAAACATATATAATGTTTACAACCCTAAGTTGGTATATGTAGCTCAGCCAAACACGTAAAAACAATTTGAAAGAATCAAGTAACAAAAGTTAAGCTATTGGCAAGAAATTATGGGAAAAGAGAAAAGAAAAAAAAAAAAACTGGGTGTGCAGTGGAGTTTGATTTCTAGGAAATAAATAAATAAACACAACAAGTTACTTGGAGATTAGCTGCCAAACTAGTAAAAATTCTTTCTCACAAATGAAACTAACATCATTAAGAAACTATACCAATCATAGAATGTTCTTATCATGATTATTTTTTTTTATTTGAGAGTACAAGCATGCGTATACTCACCGTAACTACTCTCTTTAGACATTTGTGGTCTAATCCTACAACATTTGCATGTCAAAAAAATTCGTCCATGAATCATATTAAATACGATTACATGAAGTGAAATTGGTACATAATTCATGAATAATATGAATATTGTTATGTGAATGAAAATAAATTGCTCAATACAACTTACATGTTGAGAGGCCTTTGAGCAAAGTATTCCAAGTTGTTGTTTGTAATTCCTAAACTACCGACAGTACAAAGACAACAGATGTCCAAACGGCTTCATAACCAATCCTTGGAACAAGCTTCTAACCACCTAAAGATCTAACCATCTAAGGCTCTACCTAAGCTTGTATAAGCTCGACATACTTTTACATAGTTAGAAAGAGATGTGAATGTATGTATGTAAATGATGAATAGAAATAAAGAAAGAAACTCTGTTCTTCTCCGTGGATGTAGGCACTATAGGCTTAACCACGTAAATCAACTGTATTAAGCCTTTTCTCTCTACTCTTCTAAGATATACGTTTATTTTTTGTTCTTGCACACAAAGAAATCAAAACCCATATTAGAAAAAGGAAGCAAGAAAAGAAAACAAGATAAGACAATAAAATTGAAAAGGAAGAGATATTACCTTCTTGGCAAAGATCGATCACGAAAAGACTAAAATCAAAGTCATGCTCAAGGAGAACAAAATTCTGTCATGAAATTGTTAGAACTTCGTTCCTCTCTGAGCGAGGAAGCATGCATAATGAAGAATGAAGAGAGAAGAAGAAAACAAAAGGTTTTGTTCAAGAAGAAGACTTGCCACCTACGTGGAGGGCATGCGAAACCAGATCGGCAAATGAAGGGATGAAAAGGGAAATCTTGGCCATTGATGAAATCTACCATGTTCATCATGATCGTTCATTCTTTGATGGTCCAAAAAGTTTCAAGCCTCCGGTTCAACTTATGCAATAATATTTTGGTTAAGTTTTTTTCTGGTACATACTTACACAAATTTGTTTAGGCCTTAGTGCTGTAAACTGGGTCTTTTGTTTCTAAAACTAAGTAGACCTTATTTGTTTTTTTTGCGGGCTTAACTCAATTTTGTTTTCAATTTGGTTTCAGAGCACTAGTTCTCGGGTTAGAAGAAGCTTGCAAGGAAGAAGTTCTTGGAGAAATTGTGTGATCTCAAGAAGATGGCGACTTCAACCAAGTATGCAATCGACAAATTCAATGGCTCAGGAGACTTCAGACTTTCGGCAAAGAATATAAGGATAATATTGATAGCTCAAAAGGCTGCAAAAGCCATTGAATGACCCTCGAAGTAGTCATCCTCAATCACAGAAGAAAGCAAGAAGGAGATGGAAGATATTGTAATTACAACGACAAAGTTATATCTAAGAGATTCTGTTTTCAAGCAAGTAATGGATGCGGATTAAATCTACAAGGTATGGCTTAAAATACACTCTCTTTTTGATAAGAAAGATCTTCCTAATAAACTCTATGTAAGGGAGAGATTGTTTTTGTTTAAAATGAATGCATCCAAGAGCCTAACCGAAAACATGGATGAATTCAAGAAACTTACATCTGAGCTTACAAGTTCAGGAAAAAAAAATTAAGTATAGAGAGTGAAGCAGAAATCCTTATAAATTCTATACATGACACCTTCAATGATGTTAAAAATTTCTATGAAGTATGGAAGAGATAATGTAAATCTTGACATAGTGATCAATGCCTTAAAGTGCATCGAACTTGAAATAAAGACAAAGAATAAGTCAGGAGGAGAGGTAGAACTGCTGTCTTCGAGAGGCAAGAACTATTCGAAGAGACAGAAGTATGGGAAAGACTCCTACAAGGATCAAAAGACAAAGCAACATTAAAATGTTTCCTATGCCATAGAGAGGGACATTTTAAGAGGGATTGTCCTGATAAATAGGATGAGTACAAGAGAAACTCTAAGAATGATTACTATAAGAGGAGTCACTACAAGAAGAACTCTTACTACAAGAAGGATTCTAAGTACAGAGGTAATTCCTCATGTGAGAACTACAAAACAGAAGCTACTGTTGATGAAGGAGGATCAAATTATCCTGAAGTGTTGATTGTAGACAATACTCAACCCATGGAAGAGAAAACTGACAGCAAGAGGGACTAAGTCCTGGACTCAGGTTGTACCTATCACATGACCTCAAATAAGGCATGGTTTATTGACTATAGATCATGGAAGAAAGACTAAGTTTACATGGGAGACAATCACGCTTGCAAGGTGATTGGAATTGGCTCAGTAGTTCTATAACTCCAAGACAACAAAGAAGTCATACTCAATATGGTTATATATGTACCTAAAATCAGGAAAAATCTTATTTCCTTGGGAATGCTAGATGAACTTGGATGCACTTTTATTGGAAAAGGTAGAAGTCTTCAAATCCTAAAGAAAGGCAAGGAGGTCATTTGTGGAAAAAGGCACAATGGCTTGTACTATTTGAGAGATATAGTAGTGCCAAGTTATGCACTAGTGGCACAATCCTTAAAACTAGAAGACTTGGAGCTATGGAATAGAAGGTTGTCACATATCAGTGAACAAGGTCTAACTGAGCTGACTAAACAACGGCTGATAAGAAACAGAGAAACCAAGAGGTTGAGATTCTGTGAGCACTGTGTATTTGGCAAAGCTAAAAAGGTCAAATTCTCAAGAGGGGAGCATAATACTAGAGCTACACTGGACTATGTACATGCTGATTCGTGGAGACCAGCACAGATATCCTCTTAGAGTGGTGCAAGGTACTTTCTATCCTTGATTGATGACTATTTTAGAAAGGTATGGATTTACTTTCTACAGTTTAAGGATCAAACATTTTCTAAATTTTTTGAATGGAAAACTAAAGTTGAACTTCAGACATCTAAAATGGTGAAGTGTCTAAGGACCGATAATGGTTTAGAATTTCTAAGCAATAAATTTATAACTTTTTGTTCTAAGATAGGAAATGCAAGACAGTTCCTTACACTCCTCAACAAAACGGGGTTGCTGAGAGGATGAACGGGACCACACTTGAACGAGTAAGGTGCATGATCTCAAAAGCAAAGATTGCCGAAGAATTTTGAGCAGAGACAACTGCTACAGCTGCTTACAACATTAACAGAAGTTCTAGCACTTTCATAGACTACAAGATTCCATTGGAGAAATGGTCAAATGTACTCCCTAATCTGTCTAACCTAAAAGTTTTTTGTTGTACAACAAACATTAACAGAAAACAGGGAAAGCTGGAGCCTAGGGCCATAAAATGCATGTTTCTAGGCTATCATGAAGGAACCAAAGGCTTCAAACTATGAGACTTCACAGACAAGAGGTGTTTGGTTAGCATAGATGTAACCTTTAAAGAAGATGAGTTCTATATGAGTTCATCTAATAAATAAGAGAATGAGACTTTCATACTTAAGGAAAGCTCTAGTCTTAAGGTGGAGATTGTAAGAGAAGTCAGTCACTTCAGACAAAGCTCTCAAACAGATGAAGAATCAGAGAATTCACCAAGAGCTTCTCAAGAGAGCTCAGGGACTATTGATCAAGAAGAACAACTTTCTAGTTAGACCCAATGAAGAGTGAGATGCATTCTCTTAAAAAGAACAACACTTGGGACTTCGTTGAATTTTCTAAAGGAAAGAAACCTATTCCTTGCAAATGGATTCTTAAAAGAAAATCAACTGATTCAAATGGAGTTAAGTATAAAGTCAGACTAGTTGCTAAGGGCTTTAAACAGAAGAAGGGAATTGACTAAAGTAAAATATTTTCACCAGTTGTAAAACACACTTCTATTCGGATTTTGCTTGCAATAGTAATTTGTGAAAACCTAGAGTTAGAACAGATAGATGTAACAACTTCTTTCCTACATGGTAATCTAGAAGAAGTGCTATACATGGATCAACTAGACGATTTCATGGAAGGAAAACAAAAATCTCTTGTTTGCAAATTCAACAGGTTTTTGTATGGACTCAAACAAGCACCTAGGTGATAGTATAAGAGGTTTGATGAGTTCATACTAAGGATTGGCTTCTACTGAAGTCAGTTTGATGCTTGTGTTTATTATAAAAGGACAGAATTTGGTAACTACATATATTTGTTACTCTATGTAGATGACATGTTACTAGCTGGAAAACTCTTGGAAGCTTTAAATGAGTTGAAACAACATCTGAACTCAGAGTTTGAAATGAAAAACCTAGGGAAAGCCAAGGTAATTCTTGGGATGGAAATCAGAAGAGACATGTTCAAGAGGTGTTATTTCTTTTCCAAGGGACCAACACAAAAAAGGTTATAACCAGGTTCAACATGGACAACTCAAAGCATGTGAGCACACCACTTGCTCAACACTTTAAGTTGTCAGCCAAAGACTCACCTTCAAGCTAGGAGGGTAAAAAAGCTATGAGCAAAGTACCTTACTCAAATGCTACTGGGAGCCTAATGTATTTAATGGTCTACACAATACCAGATCTATCTCACTGCTCAAGCTTGGTGAGCAGATATATGGGAAACTTGGCAGAGCACACTAGGAGGCAACTAAATGGGTATTGGATACCTAAATGATACAAGAGACAAAGGACTTCTCTACAAATCTTCCATCACAATTGGAACTAAAAGGGTTTGTGGACTCTGATTATGCTGGAGATTTGGACAAGAGGAGGTCACTAACTGGTTATGCTTTCCTATTTGGAGACAACCTAGTAAGCTAGAAATCAAACCTACAATCTGTGGTGGCACTGTCCACCACATAAGCTAAATTTATAGCAGCTACAAAGGCGATTAAAGAAGTTATTTGGCTGAAAGGAATCCTAGAAGAGCTTGGGCATTTGGAAAAGAGGTGGAGTTATTTTGTGACAACCAAAAGTGCTATTCACTTAACCAGAAACCAACAATTTCATGGAAGGTCTAAACACATTGATGTAAAACATCATTTTGTTACAAATGTGGTTGAAGAAGGATTAGTCTCTGTAAAGAAAGATGGAACAGAAGACAATGCTGCTGATGTCCTAAAGAAGGCAGTGACGAAAGCCAAGTTTGATCATTGTCTAAGTCTACTCAGAGTAGTATACAATCCTATCAACTAATAAAGCAAAAGGAAGATGAGAAACCAGGTTTTTCATTCAAGGTGGAGAATTGTTATGTCAATGAAAATAAGATGCTCAATCTAACTCACATTTTGAGAGGTCTTTGAGCAAAGTATTCAAGGTTGTTGTTTGTGATTCTTAACTATCGACAGTACAAAGACAACATATGTCCAAACGGCTTCATAACCAATCCTTGTAACAAGCTTCTAATCACCTAAAGTTCTAACCACCAAAGGCTCTACCTAAGCTTGTATAAGTTCGACATACTTTTACTTAGTCGAAAACAGATGAAAATGTATGCATGTAAAATGATGAACAGAAATAAAGAAAGAAACCTGGTTCTTCTCCGTGGATGTAGGCATTGTTCAACGAACCATGTAACTCAACTGTATTGAGCCTTTTCTCTCTACTCTTCTAAGATATACGTTTATTTTTTGTTCTTGCACACAAAGAAATCAAAAAACATATTAGAAGAAGGAAGCAAGAAAAGAAAAAAAAAAGACAATAAAACTGAAAAGGAAGAGATATTACCTTATTGGCAAAGATCGATCACAAAAAGGCTAAAATCAAAGTCGTGCTCAAAGAGAACAAAGTTCTGGCGTGAAATCGCCAGAACTTCGTTTGTCTCTAAGCGAGGAAGCATGCATAATGAAGATTGAAGAGAGAAGAAGAAAACAAAAGGTTTTGTTCAAGAAGAAGACGTGCTACTTACGTGGAGGGCATGTGAAACCAGACCGACAACTGAAGGGATGAGATGCGAAATCTTGGCCAATGATGAAATCTACCATGTTCATCATGATCTTTCATTCTTAGATGGTCCAACAAGTTTCAAGCCTTCGGTTCAACTTATGCAATAATATTTTGGTTAATTTTTTGTTCGCTTCATACTTAAGCAAATTTATTTGAGCCTTAGTATGGTAAACTCGACCTTTTGTTTCTAAAACTAAGCAGGCCTTATTTGTTTTATTTTCGTGCTTAACTTACTTTTGTTTTCAAATATAGATTTTATGATTCATTGTATGTTTTTGGTGAATAAGTGGATTCTCAAATTAGAATGATTGCAATTCTTCGCAATGTATACAGATATCTTTGGTTGATTCTTATCAAATCTTATTTGTTGTTATCGTCCAAAATATCCCCGTAATATATGGAAAAGGTGTAGGCCCTCTGAAAAGGCAACCGATGAAGTCCGGCCCCCCGAAGAACCTGCAAAACGAAAGCTAAGTTCAAGGCGAGCGCAAGGCCAAGCTCGAGGCTAAGTTCGAGGTCGAACTCACTGCCGAGCCCAAGGCCGAGCTCTGAGCCAAAGTCGGGCTCAAGGCCCACAACCGAGCTCGAGGCCAAAGAAGTTGATACCCCACAGGGGTCGACTGAGGGAATCCTAACCCCCCTGGGTCAGGCCAAGTATAAAGTGACGACTGGATACCGGCGATAACGGTTGTGAGTCATGCCCAGAAAGTCCAACATCCCCTGGTTGTTGGCGAAGGGAATCCAGACTCGCGAAGGTCGAGCCCAATTTAAAGTGACGATCGGATACCGCCAATAACACTTGTGAGTCACGTCAAAAAGTCTGACCACCCCGAAAGTAGTCAGCCATGGGAACCAGGCCCCTCGAGGCCGAACCATGTCCAAATTTGGCTTTTCTAGGTCGGTCAAAGGCGAACACCTCCCTAAGGAGGAAAGTTGTGGAGGTCATGGCTCCCTTAAGAGCTTGTCAAGTCCAAGTGACAACTGAATCCACCGATAATGGCTAGGAATTACTTAAAAGGTGAACACCCCCCCCTATGGGAATCAAGCCATCGAGGTCAGGATGGACCAAGTCCAAAGTCGGTCCGTGAGCGACAGTCAAAGGCAAACACTCGCCCAAAGTCGTGGAGGTCAGGGCTCCCTTAAGAGCCGACCGAGTTCAAGTAACATCCTAGGTCGTTACACCTCTAAGGAGTATCGTAATGGAGTTATACCGAGAAGGCCCACGCCATTAAGTGGTCGGCCATAGAGGTGAGAACCCGCAAAGGTTGGTCGAGTCCAAGTAACTCTTGAGATAAAACTGTTACACCTCTCAAGTGTAACGGTAAGGGTTACGACAGTGTTAATGTCTGGCTTAAATGACAGTCGTTACAAACGGCTCACCATTAAGTCGTCATTAGTGAGCTGCAGCGGTTACACTACCTATTGCTAATAAAGTCAGAACGATTCTCATTTCTCTCCAAGTTAGGTTAAGCTGAAATACGCTTGTAATCCTTGTAAGCTAATCTGAAGCTCTCAAACTCTCTATAAATTCTCTAAAAATAAATTGCCGACTTAAGCATCGAAGGCCATGTGGCTCACTCCCTATCGATGTGCCTAATTTTTGTTGTTATGCAGGCAAATTCATCCTCAACAAACAAATTTTACTGTTGATTCCAGTTGACCATTTTTTGGTATCAACATTTGTCTTGCTTCTTATAATACCTTCTTCCAATGAACTAGATGTTGAATTCATATAACTTTTGGTTTCTTATTATTGTTTTCTTACTACTAAATTTCTCATAAAATGTTTAAAATTCTTCTTCGGATTTGCAATTCAAAAAAAAAAAAAAAAAAAAAAAAAAAAAAAAAAAAATTGTGCGCGTGTATATTATGAATAACCAATTTTATTATAGATAAGAAATTCTACCGTCTCTAACAGCTTTTTAAAAATATTTTGTACATTGCCAAAATTTCAACTTTCATTATTTTCTAACTTAAACTTTCATTATTTTCTAAGTTAAATGAAATCATTAATTTCACCTAAAAAGTCGTCAACTGCACTTGACGGAAGTAATCAGTTCATGTATTTGATTGAAATCATATGTTTAACTTTTGAATCAGTTTTGTAATATTTGATTCTTTTTACAATTTTGATATTTTTAGAATTTCTTTCCTTTTTATTATTCATTATTCATTAAAAAAAAAATCCTCCATTCTAATAAGTCTCACCAAAATTTTATATATATCCAGAGTTAGAATTTTCAAACTTAATTTATATTGCTTTAGAAATTTTTTTTAAGTGTTTTAAATTAGGATTATTTGAAAAAAAAAGAATTATCCTCAAGATTTAGAATCGGCCACCTTTACGACATTTTCAATGTTAAAAACTATTCTTCTAAAATTTTGTAACAATTAGCATAAAAATACACAAAAGGTGTGTGTTGTCCCTAACCATAGTATACATTTTGGGGATGTTCAAAAAAAAAATCACAACTCCAACATTTAAGATTACTTAACTTAAATGATAAGGGTTGGATTGAGTTTCAGTTCGATTGAATTATGATTTTATAATTTTATTGACTTGGATTTATTTTTGGATTAGTCAATTTTCTACTTGCTTAATCAAACTTAACCTAAACTAAAAATTAGGAAATTTGTGGT
>JBBMEG010045744.1:0-17976 GCA_037832605.1 Cyclanthera cordifolia | reverse complement strand
TAATAGCGAAGGAGAGCATTCCAACCATCCTTCGCAATCCCTTGAACGGTCCGCTGGCCATATCTTCAAACAAATCACATAGAATGATTAAAAAAAACACACACACATATGCTTAACACAATACTAACACCACTTTTTCTTTTTCTTTTTTATAATTCAACAACAGTTTAGAGTGGGAGAATCAAATCAATGACATCTTAATTATAAGCGCACACATATGCCGATTGAGCAATTGCTCTTGTTGGCGATCCTATACTAACACCCTTATTATCCTCATTATACAGTAAGCATTACTACAGCATAAAAGTATAGCATGCAGTTTAATATGAAAAATGAGACCCTGAGTTATCCAGAGAGGAAAATGTCCAAAGAATCATGTACTATCTTTGAACACATTTATTAGATTTATTACAATTCCTCAATTATGCGTTTACAAATGTCGGATTTAGCTAGCCTGGTGTTATTTCCACGTTCAATTTTTGAACACTGAAATGCCGAAATCGTTATGGGTATGAGAATAAATCTATGGGTATGAGAATAAAAAAGAAAAGTTCGCCGAACAAGCATTTGGGAGGAGTGTGTAGGTCGAACTTGGGACGAACTTTAGCTCAAATAATAACTTAACCACTTTTGAACTTAAAACCTAAAAAACTAGTATAAATCTATGATTTTGAGAATAAAAAAGAAAACTTCGTTGAACAAGGGTTTGGTACGAATATAAAGGTCGAACTTGAGACGAACTTTAGACCAAATCTGGAATTACACACTTTTGAACCAAAAACCTAAAAAACTCCATAAATCTATGGGTATGAGAATAAAAAAGAAAAGTTCGTTGAACAAGGGTTTGGGAGGAGTGTGTAGGTCGAACTTGGGATGAACTTTAGACCAAATATGGAATTACACACTTTTGACCAAAAACCTAAAAAACTCGCATAAATCTATGCGTATGAAAATAAAAAAGAAACTTCGTCGAACAAGGGTTTGGTAGGAATGTAAAGATCGAACTTGGGACGAACTTTAGACCAGATCTGGAATTACACACTTTTGAACAAAAAACCTAAAAAACTCGCATAAATCTTTGGATATGAGAATAAAAAAGAAAAGTTTGTCGAACAAGGGTTTGGGGGGAGTGTGTAGGTTGAACTTGGGACGAACTTTAGCTCAAATAATAACTTAAACACATTTGAACCTAAAACCTAAAAAACTCGCATAAATCTATGAGTATGAGAATAAAAAAGAAAAGTTTTTATTTCTTTAATATTTGGTGAGAGAAATAGTGGCCGATAGAAGAGTTATGTGCGAAAAGAAAGCAGTTTTCTTATCAGTAGGGCCCAAGCGTCGCTTTTAAAATGGAGGCTATTTTTATTGAACCGAAAATATGTTGATTCGCGTAAGTGAAAGACGTCGGCTCGAGTTAAAAATATGAGTTTGTCATCTGGAGCGGTTTGAAGATTGAAAAAATATTGCAGGACTTGAATGGATGTAACATTGTATGTTGTTGATTCCTCTGCTTTTAAATACAAGCTCTTGAACAAATTTTAATACGCTTTCAAGAATTTCTTACGAATTTGAATTTTTGAAACCCTTACTGATTTAGATTTGTTGAGCGATTCAAACCCTAACCCTAAAATCTAAAATGGCAATGACAAGAAGTTGAAAAGCTTCTGTTGTGATGGCTTTTGTGGCCAACAAGAAGAATGCGAAGAAGAAACTTGCATTCAGTGAAGCGGAGGGTGAAGCCTCTAGAGCATTGGTTGTTGATGATCAATAGGTAACAACTATAGTTACCCAGGTTCTTGAAGAAGTTTATGTCGAGCAAACTATGGCAGAAACAAGTATTGAGGTAGAAGCCATGCAAAAAGAAGTTGAAGTAATTGTTGAGGCGGAAGAAGAGGATGAGGTTCAAGTCGAACAAATAGAGAACAATGTTGAAGAAGAAATTTTTGAGACAGAGTCAGAGAAAGATGAAGAAGAAATCGCTACTGAAGGCGATGTGGAAATAGTGGAGGCAACATCTGAAGTTGCTAGAGAAGAAGATACTGTTATCACCAAAGAGGTGGCCAAAGAAGAAGATAAGTATGAAAAAAGTCCAAGAAGTAGGAGAGTTAGAAGAAGAAATTGACGACGAGATTGAGGAGGATTCGTAAACACAAGAAGTGCGAGGAGAAGAATTTTTGAAGATTGCGAATGGTGTTTTGAGAACCTTTAGTTCATGTGTAAACCACCAATGCCCCTTTTTATGATTTTGAAGAAAAAATTGATTGATCTTTCTTTCTTTATCCTAATGTTTTATTTATCGATTGAATGAGTGTCTTTGTTTTTTAAATGGTTGTTTGTTTTTTATTTGTTTAGTTTGTTAATTGTTGGGGTTTTTTTTTTTTGTAAGAAAATCAAACTGATTGATGATGAGAGTCCTATTATGTTTGCTCTCAAGTTTATTAAAGAAAAAAAGTATCTTTAGTTTTTGTTCAAGCAATTCAAAGTTTATCGTATTATTTTTATAAGTTTATATCGATTGAGTATTAAGCTTTTAAAATGAGTTAACTATTTAAAGAAATCTATTTAATTTAAATAAACGAATATAAATACTCAAATTGCTTGAATTTTTGTGCACGTTCTGAATAGTGGTTTTAATAGAGAAGTTTTGAGTTAAGTAACTTAAGAGCTCAATCAATCTAAGGGTAGAAATAGTTCAAACATATTTTTTTTGCAAAATTCTAAGTTTGAAGATTGAGGTTTCTTTGGGACAATGAAAGTTTCAAGTTTAGAGATTGGAAAAGCTCGTCTAAGCAATTTTTTTGATATTTTTAAAGCTTTTGGCAGAGTAAATTTTTGAAGAATTTAGAGTGTTTAGCATTGAGAAAAATTAATTGGCTAGTAGTCATTATGCTAAAGCAAAAGGCAAGATTTTTTATTTAAAGTCTAGTAGCCGAAATTGATGAATAAAAAAAAAGAAAAAAAGAAAAAAAAAAGAAATGGTGTGAAAAAAACATGAGTGAAGCTAAATCAAAGAGCTAGTAGCCTAAACGTTCTTCGGACATTCCACTATTTGACATGATGCTTCAGCTTTTCTGCTATTCTCTTTGCTTAGGTAAGATTTTTTTTCTTAAGCAATGTTGTCGTGAAAACTATAAGAAAGTTAGCGGATTGAACCTCAATGTTTTTCTTGATTGTACTAGTTTCTTGGAGAGATCCATTTGAAAGTTGTAAAAGGAGAGTATTCAAGCTTCGAGAGAAAATAAGAAAGGAAATTTCCAAGCATGAGTCGAGTGTTAGATTTATGAGAAAACTAGTATCTAAGGAAGATTGTTGAAGCAATTAAATGCCTAAGGATAAAATTATTTGTTAAAGCAATATGAAAGAAGTTGTGGTCTAGTGATTAGCAAAGGGAGTTTTATTAGATTTAATTGTTTTGTTGCAGCAATTCTTTGAATAGCATGAAAATTTTGATTATGTCCCTAATAAAGAGCATATGATGTTATTCTGATTATGCTGGAGCAACTACAAATGAAAATTTTGGAGTTCATTGAATTGATTGAGCTGATGTTGATATACTCATTTGTTGAATTAATTCTTTCATTACTCGAGAAGAAATACTTATCTACACATGAATGTGTTGGTAGAGTATGTTTATTGCTCATGTGGCAAAATATTTGGCACACATTTATTTAGTTTTCCAATGTGATATTAATTTTATTAGAAAATCAAATAAATGGGTAGCAAATATTTTTGCCACATGAGCAATAAGTATACACACCATACACATTCATGTGCAGGTAAGTTTTGCTCTTACTCAAGGACGAGCAATAGTTCAAGTCTGGAAATGTGATGACTCTCAGATATGAGAGTTAATTGATAATTCTTTAGTAGTTTTTCGGAGAAAATGATGACATAATTGAGAATATGATTTGATTTTAATTGTTGAAGCATTGTCATTTGTACGTTTTCTTGAGATGTAGTGAATTCTGCATTACATATGATTCTTTTGTAGTTATTAATTGATATTAGGTGCATGAATGTGTGAATTTGATGTATGTCGCGAATTTCGAGCTTGGCTGATTATATCTCAACCATTGATTGAATTGTGTATATATTGAGAATTATGCGAGCAATTCGAAGGAGAGTCGGGTTGCGTCCTTTTTCATTTTATATTTCTTAGATTCAAATTTTAAAGAGCATTTTACTATTTACTTAGCATTAACGATTGGAGAAGAAATGATAATTCAGATTTGGAATCACTTGTTTTGGTGTTCTTCGATTCAGGCTTCTTCCTCTTATCCTCTCTCTTTTTTGTTTTCATTTCAATTATGTAATCGATTAGTTTTCTTGGCTTTCAACATTTAGTTTTGATTTATTTTGTGTTGTTTAATTGAAGTTTGATTGAGTTTATTGTTGTTCTTATTGGATCAGAGTTACGATTTTAGTTTGCGATATTTTGGATTATCGATCTTGTTTCTCTCTTTCAATTTAAGTCTCAGCTATGAATTCAATTGTTTTTGTTATATCGATTGTTTTTGTTACAATGTCGAGTTAAATCTATTCAGTAGGATTAGGTTTACATGATTTCAGATTGTTAAGCTTTGAAACGGAAGATGTCGAGTATTAATGCATTGTTGTAGCATCATTAAATGTATTTCGCTTGACAAGTCATTTGTGATTTGAATATATGATTACTTTAAAAGAATAGTCGTAGGTTGATAATTGCTTTGCATACATAAGGTTAGCAATATTTACCTTGCTATTTGATGATGAGTTATATATAATCTTCATACTAATGTTGTTCACTTGATATGTATGTTAAAAATCCTATATTTTGAGAGAAGTCAGTGTTTGAAGTAAAACAATTATTCGCTTCTTACCTTTTAAAGTTCAATATTATAGCAATTTGTTGCCTATATTCTTAATCTAGGAGATTATTCATTCATGTGGAATATTAAGTGTTTACTTCATGTTATCATTTACCTTTGCAATTTACATTAGGTTAAAAAAAATTCTTAACATATTCTCAAAGAATTAAAAGATAAAAAGTTTAGCAAGTCTCTGTTGAAGAATGACCTTTTATAAGACTTAAAGTTTGACTACAACAACGATTGTGTATGCTTGCACACATATTAATTCAACCTTAAGTTGTGATATTATGACCAAATATATTGCTTTAGCTAAGACATTTAAGGTAGATCAAGTCAATGACAAGTTTTTGACATCGTTGTCGAGGATTTGAGCAAGATTTTATATTTTACATTTTTTGAGATTTAATTTATATTGAAAGGTAATTGGAAATCATTTCTGATGTAGGTGTTAGTGTATGAACGAAACTGAGCTAATTGAATGCCAAGATATGTCTTGATGAATCTTTTGTAATAGAATAATTATTTTAAATTTCCTAGGACTTTGCTAATTAGGCCGGTTAATTTCTTTTATTTTTGTAATTTAAAGTACATGTGATGTATGTTCTAAATTGCATAATTTATATGTTGCATTAGATGCATGTCACATAGATTTAAAATTTCATCATAGGTCAAAAATATTCATGCATCCTAAATGTGTATTAAATATATTAGATATACTTTAGGAATTAGATTTCATATTTAGGATTGTTCAGCAGGTAGATCTCACAATAAATAATTGTTATTTATTTTTATGATTATGCATGATGTATGGATTATGTTATTTAAAAAAAAAAAAAAATCCAAAATAGAACCCAAACTTATTCATTTTAAATATGCTACAAAAATGAATATATTCTTTTTAAATAATTTTAAAAGGGGTTGAGCCTAATAATTCATAAAATTGATTAGAGTTAACAGGATGAATTGATATCACTTGATTCTTTAGTTAATAGGATTAGTTAAAAAGCAATTTGATTATGTAATAATTGGTTGGAAGAGAATCCTGCCTAAGGAAGGTTCTTTCTAGATGACGGTTTACGAAACACCTTACCTGGGCAGACAACTTAGGGGTTGAAACGACCAAGATTTTATAGATCACTTTGTGAAGTTCAAATAATGTGATTAGGTTTTTAGTGTAAAAACTTCGTAATTCACATAAAAAACAATCTAACTAAGATAGATAAATGATTTGGACTTGGATGAATCATATTAGCCTAGTTAATTTTAATATATAATGAGAGAAAGATCTGTGTCAACTAATTCTGCGATCTCCATCAAAAACTATATCGTGAGATCATACTGGGGTTACGTCTGGACAACTTTGAGTCGATCCCTCTCAGTATGTGTTCACTAGAGTCAATTACAGAGCGAGTTTCTCAAAAGGGATATGACAGTAATTTTAATTGGTACTTGATGTATCATTTGATGACATTTATTGAGAGAGCATATGAGGTTTGAATTGATGAGCTACACTATCAAGAGATTGGTTAAAGAGTTCAGCCAAATTCTAATAAAAAAAATGGTAATTAGAACTATATGGATAAAAGTTATCCTGGTATCGAGTTTCTGGTTGAGAAGAGTATCACGCTAAGGAGTATTTGACCTTTTAGTTGATGGCACTTACTCTACAGCTTGTAGTTGTACCATGACATTAACATAATATACAATAGTATGGTTTACTGTGATTTTAACTTAAAAAGTTTTAAATCAATTTTTTATGCCAAAACCATGAATGGCGTTTTTAAATGTCAATCAAACTGAAATATTCCTTTTCTTATAGCAACATGCCCAAATCACTAATGTCATTATTGTTTATTGACAATTTAACCAACACGATTCTTGTCATTGGATGACAAGTAACTTGTTCTAACGAAGGATGGTCCTCTAGAACCTGTAGCCTATGCAACTTGAAACGTTCACAAGATGCATGTTCTTTGGCATCATGTCAATGAAAAGGCTGAGTCTATATGTTGGTGTACGTCTCAGCCAAGAAGCATAAGAGCATGGTCACAGCTTATGTCAAGATGAAATCTCTACATTGGATGTATAGGTAGTCTTTGAGTTAAGGAAAACATGGTTCCTTGGTTAAAATTCTTAATCCGAAAGAGAAGGCGGGGACGTCAATTAGAGAGAATATTCCCTAAATGATGACGCACTTCCATACTACATAAATGAATTAGGTTATAATAGACATGTCCTGTAATGCAAAGTTTTATTTTGGAAACAACATTCTTTTATATGAACTAAAAGATAGAGACAAGTGTTGTCCCCAAGAAGTTCAGTTTCGGAGCTTAGAGCTCAAGAACAAAGCTTAAAGGTTGAACCTAAAGGCTAATATATAAGAAGAAAAGTTTCAATAGATGTATGCACCCAAAGTAAAAAATAGGCGAAGACTAATAAGGATAGAATGTGTTTTCATTGTCAGAAGCTTGGTCATTGGAAACGAAATTGTCTCAAGTACAAAGAAATGAAAAATTACAAAATAGGTAAATTAGATTTACCTATACTTAAGTCTTGTTTAGTGATAGAATCTTCCTACTTATGGACAGTTGATTTAGGAGTCACTAAACCTATGTGTTCTTCATTTCAAAGAAGTGACTAGTGAGAGAATTTAGACACTGTATAAATAGTCAGGTTAGGACTAGAGAAGTTGTTTCAGACAAAGTAGTCTAAAACAATAATGGGTAACAATAGAACAAACAAACAACAAAGAATTTCTCTAAAATCTGATACATATCTTTGGCATCTAAGATTAGATCAAATAAATTTCAATAGGACTGAAAAGTCTGAAAAGTGGTTCTATAACTAGGTTAGAGATGTTCACTTTATCAGTATGTGAATCTTGCATAAATTAAAGACAATATGACAAAAGGATTCTTTACAGCATAGGGAGCTAAAGTGAAACAACCATTAGAACTTGTACATTCAGACTTGTACGGTCTGATGAATGTTAAAGGTCGGGAGGGTATGCGTACTTTGTATTCTTTATGGATGACTACTCAAGATATTGTTACATTTATATAATGCAGCATAAGTGAGAGGCTCTTGAAAAGTTCAAGTGTGAGGTTAAGAACTTATTAGACAAAAGGATTAAGACACTACAATCGAATCGTTATGGAGAGTATATGAACCTAGAATTCTAAAACTACTTGGTAGAAAATGGAATAACATCACAACTCTTGGCTTCTGAAATACCTCAGCAAAATAGTGTTTTAGAAAGAAGAAATAGATCTATTTTAGAAATGGGTCGGTCGATGATAAATTTTGCTCAACTGCCATATCATTTTGGGGATATGCGTTGGAGACCGCATTATACACTTTGAACATGGTACTTATAAAGAGTGTCTTGGAGACACCCTATGAGTTCTAGAGGAGACGTAAAGGTAGTTTACGCCACTTTAGGATTTGGGGATGTCCGACCTATGTGCTAACAGTAAACCCAAATAAGATAGAACCACGTTTAAAGCTATGTCTTTTTATAGACTACCCCTAGGAAACGAAAGAGTGTTATTTTTATAACCCATATGAGAATAAAGTGTATGTATCATCATACGCAACATTTTTAGAAGATGATTATGTTAAAGACCATAAATCTCGATCGGCAGTAGTATTGAAGGAATTAGATTCTAAAAATGCTACGAATCCTACAACAAAAGTTGTTGCATGAAGGTCAACGAGAGTTGTTGATAACTCACCCATATTGGATGCTAGAAACTCATCAGCAAGGATAGTTGATGAATCCTTCGGATTGAATAGTCAAATCCTGCTCAGTAAGCTTAAGAAAAGTCGTCTATCTCCATGCAGTGAGAGGATTAGGATTAATTTGATTCCCTATACAGGTATCTTGGAGACACTAAATGTTATCCAGGATAATGTTGAAGATCCTTAATCTTATAGGAAGGCAATAAAGGATCTTGACTAGGAAGATAGGATAAAAGCTATAAACCTCGAAATGAAGTTGATGTACTCTAATTCGATCTGGTTACTTGTAGACGCACAAAAGAATGTAAGGTCTACTGGGTGTAAATGAATCTACAAGAGAAAAAGCGGTGTACATGAGAAGGTGCAAACATTCTAGCTAGACTTGTAACAAAGGGCTTCACTCAAAGAGAAGAAGTGGATTATGAGGAGATATTCTCCCGTGCTATATTAAAACATATTGCTTTAACAAAGGCATTTAAGGTAGATCAGGTCGTTGACAAGTTTTTGGCGTCACACTAGGGATTTGAGCAAGATTTTATATTTTTCATTTTTTGAGATTTAATTTATATTAAGAGCTAACTGGAAATCATCTCGATCTTCTTTGGAAGTGGCTTGGGCAAATAAAATCTCCTGATTATTTTCCCAAATACTTTTCGAAAGTATTTTTTATCAAATTTAAAATATTCAAGATATTCCAATTTAAACTATCTTCTAATATCTTACAAAGATATTGGTCAAATCTAAATTTTCTTAAATTAAATCTTAATTTATCATTCCAATATTTTCCAAAGATATTTGATAAAAACCTTCAGTATGGTTGATACCATATGGCTATAACATTTATATTTAATTTCAATTCGAATATATCAATTATATTAAAAAAATAAAACCTTATTTTTGTACATAATATAATTTTTATCTTGAAAGTATCAATGGTGATTTGCCATTACACTCTTTCAAGCGATCTAGGTTCGAATGTCAGGTCTTTTAATTCTTTTAGATATTTATTTGGGTGCACTTTCATACTCAAGTCAAAGTTGTAGTTCTTTCTCTCTTTCCTAACCCTGGATTTTCTTGATATTAAGACAGAATAATATCTTTTAATATTTAATATAGATATTAAAAGATATTAGAGAAAACTTTTTTAATATCTATCTACTAAATATTCTCAATATTTTTCATAAAATGAATTGTCTAATTAATATTTATCCAATAAATATCAATTCATTTATTATGTCCAATGTATTAATTGATTTCTCTTTATTAATATTTATCCAATAAAAATATTTATCCAATAAATATTAATTCAATTAATGTATCCTATATATTAATTAATCCTCTCTTTAATAATTATCTCATAATTATTGATACAATTAATATGTTCAACATATTAATTAATTTTTTCCTAATAAATAATTATCAAATAATTATTTACACAATTAATTTATCCAATAAATTAATCATTATTCGTTTAATAAATAATTATCTGATCATTATTTATATAATTAATTTATCCATTATTTTCATTAAATAATTATTTATGCAATTAATATGCCCATCATATTAATTAATTTTCTCTTGCTAAATAATTATCCAACAACTATTTATTATTTATTTATCCAATAAATTAATTATTCATCTCTAATATTTATCCAATAAATATTAAATTAATATATTCAATATATTAATAACCAAGTTTGATACATTAAACTTGAGCTCATTTTAGTTATCTCCAACATAATTAATCTTTTGAATTTGAACTCTTCAAATACACTATCTAATAAAACAGTGTGCCAGCAAGTATGAGCTAGCCCGAAGACTGGTGAACCTATAGGCTGAATGCAACAATGAGCTGGGATCTAATCCTATTCGTTGACAACATATTTATTCCACTAAAGGCTTATGTTATACTCTTTCGCATTATAGGACAAATAATGTCCACGGATATAATCGGTCATCTGGCCTGTGATCATTCACGAGCTTGTTCGTAACCTACAGTTGGGATAAGAGATCTGTTCTACCCCTGTCGTTACATCTTTCTAATGAACAAGTTGTTTATAGTCTCACTATAAACTAATGTTCTCTCATGCCAATGAGAGGCGAGTACCCTTTGTTCAAGCCTCGAATTTAGTTCGTAAGAGAACAACTCTGCATTTTCCTCATTGTCAAGAAATGTCGGAAGTTCTTCTTGTGACATTGTGTTCTCTGCCACTCACTACGACAATCCCCAATGTGGAAGGCTTATTAACCGAACGATGTTTGTTGTATCACTCATGCGAGTCTATAACAAAATTACTAGCTCGATCATAAAACTTTTGGTGACGTCTTATGCAAAAACTTCTTTTTCATATGCACCCTTACTTACATGTCTCTACATGAACAATCAGATCAGGTCATTTCCCACTCTTGCAAAGTGGGTCATACTAACAATGTCACCAAGGCTTAGGCGCCTTTGCCTTAGTCCATATACTGTTGATATATTAGGTTAATGACTTATAACTAAATTCACTTGTATATCCTACATACTAGTCCAAGTTTACATCCAAATAATCATAGACATATCACCATTAATCCAATTAATGTGATAAGATTGAATGACGTTTATATATTAAATGCACAATTAATGAAAATAATAACATTTATTAATAACAGAAACATAACATTAAATGTATAATATTAAATGCTTTATTTTTTTAATTATAAATGACTAGGCTTTTAGGACACATCCTTTAAAAATTGGTAAGGCAAAAGCTTCACAGTTCATTTTTTCTAAGGTTTGCTTTCGCATTCATTCATTAGGGACTTGAGCTCTAATTGAAAGTTAATAGAATTAAGACAGTGCAACACACACATTATTAGAATTGTTATCTCTAACCTTAACATACAAGAGTTCTTGCATGAACTAATGAATATGATAGAATACCTTTCACCGCCCCATCTTTCGAAGCAAATGATGAACAAACTCATTTGGATGGTCAGTCGACATTTGTTAATTAAAAATAACTAACATACTTAACTTTACAACATCTTAGTATCCTTTTAGATATGTTGTCTACAATGTTTAGTTGAGCATGTGAATAACGAGAATAAAGTGAACTATGAAAGCAAGGAACATTGTATGGATAACGAATTCAATAGAAGAAACATTGTATGGATAACGAATTCAAAATACTTAAGTTTATTTAAATAATGCGGACGTAATTAAAATAGCATAAAAAATGGACAAAACCAAAGCTAAAACAAAAGTATTTGCCTATGGAAACGATAAACTATGAAAGCAAGATGAAAATTAGTTGAAGAAAACTACTATGAAGAATTGGTCAGGGTGTCTAAAGCTCTTATCGTACGAAGGTGGCTTCAAAGAGAAACCCTAAAACTTCAATAAGCTATGAAAATAGAACTCGGAGAAAAGAGTTTCAGAATGAAGAATTTTGGCTACCGATTGACCAATCGACGAACTTCATTTTCAGACGCTTGGCTAATTTATAGAGATCGTCAGTTAGCATTTACAAATCATGGACATCAACAAAAAGATTAAGTCCTTTGGTTTTCCCTCCATAATTGTGAAATCCTAAAATTCTAGGAAGTTTGTTTTTCTGGTATTTTGTAAATGCGATGCGTACTACAACACATTGGTTATTCAGCTATTCCTTTAAATGTGATGCCTTCACCTTTCTATTTTCTCCATTCATAAAGAAGGTTAGCGAGACTTAGGAATTTTCTCTTTTAATTGCAAATGGATTCAACATTCAATTTAATTCGACAGTTTTAACATTTTTCTTTAAGACTTCTAAAGCTACTCCTAATGCTATTGACTTTGCATTTATTCGAAATTTTCCTACTTAATAATATTCTAACTTATAGAATTCTTGTATTTACACATAATAACTTAAGATATTCATTAGAAGAATAGCTTAATTAACTCTTTGATTGAGAGTTATCACCATGAACTCAGTTCAACAAAATACATTAAGTCATTTATCAACAAGATAACAAAACAACGATTATCAATCAATAACAAGCATGTTCAAGATATTACATCAAACATTTATCAATAATAGAACTCATGCTTAAGATATCATACCAACATCTATAAATAATAGAACTCATGCTCAATATATTACATCAAGTATCCATATAAGACTTAATTATAAAACATGCTCAATTGTATACTTTAAACCCTGACTTGTTATTTGATGAAGACCAGCTCGTTGATGACTATGAGAAACCAACAACTTACATAGTAAGCCAGTCTACACATTCTATGACTAAGCTCTGATACCAATTATAAGGACTCAAGTCTTTTTAAGGGTAAAACTAGAGATCTTACTTAAACCTGATGCATGAAAATCATTTATGAAACTGAACTTATCATAATAATTAATGTATATTAATTTGAATGGTTATTCAGTAGGATCCCAAAATATTTAAATAATCAGAAAACCATAATTTATAAAAGTGCAGATTTTATAACATGCTAGGAGATTTCCCAGACTCTCATGCAATGATCCTTATAGTCAATGCAGCAGCCTGATCAACATCTTGGTCAAAGTACTTGAGCAAAAAACCTATAAAAAGAAGTGAGTTGCAAAACTCAATTAGGTTCCTCGACTTACGATACAACATGTATACAAACAATGAAGCATATCACGTAATATAATACAACCAATAACATAATCAATATTATCAAGGGTATAGTGACTCAAATCTCTTTAGTGCTAAGTCATGAAATGCCATCACCTCTTAGAGAGATCAATGACTTATATTAATGATCAGATAAGTCTATCACCCAAAGCTTTAGATAAAAAATACCCTCTGAAATCCTTTGACCTACTTGGGTAATTAAAGTAATTGATGCTAGTGAGAGAGCCCCTCGACGAGCCGAGCTAACCTGGTGGCCCTCAGGACTTGAACACTTATGCGTGGGTAGTATAAGCACCCTTCATTGTGGGATATCGCCCACACTTTCTCGTATAAACACGACACCTAGGATACTGTTAGATGAACCTTTGAGAGGTATAACTAATCGATTGGCATCACCGGTTCTTGACTCTACCACGAGTAGGTTATCGCCTCTCATCCCGCACCTTATCACTACCTTTATCCACTACTTGTGTCAAGGCCACGTCTACCCTAGGCACTGGCATGTGTATCAATTACATGGTTCCTTTTGGGACATTAGTAAAAACTTGGGTCCCCTTTGAAACACTAAAACAATATGTCCCCATTAGGATTGCAAAAATAGGCTACATCCCAACCCTTCATAAATCAATAAAACTCAAGATGGCTAGTCCTTTTGAAACATCTTAGTCTAACACATTTCGCAGCACATAAAGTAATGCTAGGCTAGTTAATTGTAGAACAACTTGGCCTAGCAAGCATCAATAATATCTTATAATAACCACAATACATACGATACACTCAGGTCATAAACACATAACAGTTATCATAGAAAACACAACAGTCAACACAAAACATTAAACAAGTTTAATAAAAAAAAATATACATGCTATTAAACAACAGACTACGAGTATGGGTAACAATTCCTTACCTTCACCAAAATCCATAAACAAATTCCCGAGCTCCAAGACTAACGAACTATGAAGAATGATACTTGATTACCACCCTAACGAATAAATTGGTTAGAACTAACACTTAAGACTATTAAAAACAAACTCAGGACATCGAATTTAACAAAAGTGTCTAACCTTAAAAAAAGGTTTTTGGGTCTTGAGGCTCAATTAACTCGGTTAGCTCAGTCAAAGTTGGTCAAATTTTGGCAACTCAGTTAAAGAGTCTCACTTTGTAATAAACACATAGCCTAAGAGCAACCCAAAAGCTTGGTCAAGATTACACAATGGTCAATAACAACACAAGAAAGATTTACAAAATCATTAAGTATAACCAAGGTTCTTTCATGGAATTTCAACAAAATAGTTATCTCATACACAAAGAAATTAATAACTCATAGATTCAAACACTTAGTTAAAGATCCATACATCAATTAAAAATCATTAATAATGAAGTTTTAAAATCAACTTGGCTAACAACAAATGATTTTTTAAAAATACTCACAAAATATAAAAGGAAAACGGAAAAAATAACTTTGGTTTAAACAATAATGATATAAACAATGCCAACGATTATCAAACTGCTAGAAATGAACCAGTAGTGGCGAACTCCACATGATCAGCAAAGGCTCGTGATGTTGTCCTAAGACGGGGAGCTTGGCACGACCCGAGATGATTCTCTAAGCCGAGATACCACTACTACAAATAAGGGAAAATGTGTCGGTCAAACCAAAATATTTTCAAAAACACGGATATTTGGCGTTAATCACATTTGGTGTCGGTCAACAATTTTAGTGTTGGTCAGACCGACACTAATAAACCGAACGACACCATTTGAACTTAAAAAAATCGGTCAAAGTGACCTTTGGTGTCGGTCGGACCGACACTAAAAAATGAGGGGACCGACACTAAAAAAAATCGATATTTCAAAAACCGGTCCAGGTTACCCTTTAGTGTCGGTCGAATTGACACTAAAGGGTATTGGTGTCGGTCCGACTGACACCAAAAGTCGGACCGACACCAAAATTCATTTTTTTTCCCTCATTTCTCCTCTTTTTCTCCAACAACCCTCCATTTTTTCCTCCATTTTTTTCTTCGAAACCCTCTCTTTTCTTCTTCTTCTTCTCTCAAAAACTTCATTTCTTCCCCCAAAAACTCCATTTCTTTACTTCTTCTTAACCGCGGCCAAAAACAGCAATTTGATTTTTTTTTCTCCCATTTCATCGAAACCCTCCATTTTCTTCTTCTTCCCCAAAAAACTCTATTTCTTCCCAAAAACTCTATTTCTTTACTTCTTCTTCTTCTTACCCACGACCAAAAACACCCATTTTCTTTTTTTACTCCCTTTTCATCGAAACCCTATATTTTTCTTCTTCTTCTTCCCTAAAAAACTTCATTTCTTCCTTCAAAAACTCTATTTCTTCACGGAAAACACCTCTACCCACGGCTATTTCTACACATTTCAAATGTACTAATTTAATTTCTTCGTTATTTTCTCTATTTTACCCGCGACTATTTCTTTGTTGTTATAATGTATTCAATACTTTCTTATAGTGAAGTTCTACTAATTATTTAGGCAAATGCTATATTTTTTTAGTTTGCTGAACTTATGTATTTTGTTTATCTAGTGTTCTTTGAATTATCTTGTGTTCTTTGAAATAATGGAATAGCTAAACCTACATTGTGCCTCCCTTAATTAGGGGGTGTTTGGTTAAGTAGTATTAGAAAAAAAAAATTTTGAACTTGGGCCGGATTTAGCACTTACAAGTCCATTACAAAAATACTCCATATAAATTTTATTTATTTATTTGTTTGTGGGTTTAGTTATATGTTTAAAGTAGTGCCTTAAAAGTAAATAGTGCCCTTTTAAATTTGTGTTTAGATTTTTACCCTTGTCTGTAGGTATTATTTTAGTTGGGATATAGATAAGTTGTGGATGCTTAAGGATCGAATGTCGCAAGAATATAGTTTAGGAGTTGAGAGTTTTATAGAAAGTGCTTTACGATATTCCAAATGGTCAAATGTTGTTTGTTGTCCATGTTTAAAATGTGTGAATACCAAGTACCAAAATGTGAATGTAATAAGAGACCATTTATTTATAAATGGTATCGATCAAAGTTATGACACATGGATTTGGCATGGAGAATCTATATCAAGGAAAAGAAAAAATATTGAAAGCAACGTTCCAATCGATCAAACTATCGATGAGGATTTGGATGACCAAATACGTATGTTTGAGGTTGCACATGATTATTTTAAAGACAAACCGCCAAAATATTTGAGCAATCATTAGAGGATGCCAAGAAACCATTATACCCAAATTATAATAATTTTACTAAGATTTCTGCATTGATTAAGCTTTATAATTTGAAAGCAAAGTTTGGATGGAGCGATAAGAGTTTCACAGAGTTGTTAGAACTATTGAGCGTTCTACTACCTTTTCCTAATGAAATTCTGATATCTACCTATTATGCTAAGAAGATTTTGAGTACATTAGGAATAAATTATGAAAAGATTTATGCCTGCATCCATTACTGTTGTTTGTATTAAAAAGAACTCGCTAATGTCGAATTGTGTCCTACATGTGGAACATCAAGATGGAAAGTTCGAAAGAATGCTCAAGTAGGGGGCAAAAATATTCCAGGCAAAGTCATGTGGTATTTCTCTCCCGTTCCAAGATTTAAACGAATGTTTTGAAGTAAATAAACTTCAAAATTATTGACGTGGCATGCTACTAATCGACAGGTCGATGGGAAATAAGACATCCAGCCGATACACTCTCATGGAAACAAATAGACGAAAGATGGCCCGAATTTAGTTTAGAATCTCGAAATCTTCGTCTAGCCTTATAAACAGATGGTGTAAATCCACACGGAGACCAAAGTACTCGATATAGTTGTTTGCCAGTGATGCTGGTTACTTATAATCTACCTCCATGGTTGTGCATGAAGCGTAAATACTTGATGTTAAGTGTATTAATTTCTGGGTCCAAACAACCAGGAAATGACATAGATGTCTATTTATCACCATTAGTCGACGATCTGAAAATGCTATGGAACAGAGGTATTGAATATTTTGATGCACATCGTCAACAACGTTTCACCTTGAAAGCTATTTTGTTGTGGACCATTACGGTAATTTGTGTGGGTGTACTGTAAAAGGGTATCATGCATGTCCGATATGTGGAGAGAAAACAACATCTACTTATTTACCTAAGGGAAAAAAGATGGCATACCTTGGACATCAGAGATATCTACCTATTGGGCACCCATATAGACGACAAAAGAAAGCGTTTAATGGGAAACAAGAATTCGAAGTAGCTCTTGGACCGTTAAGCGGTGAAGAGATTCTTGCAGAACTAAATACTATTCAATTTACCCATGGTAAAGTACGTAGAAAAGAGCAGCATGCTAACACTTATTGGAAAAAGAAATCAATTTTTTTTTGAGTTGGAGTATTGAAAACATTTTCACGTGCGACATTGTTTAGATGTCAAGCACATCGAGAAGAATGTTTGTTCTAATATTATTGGAACCCTACTTGATATTCCTGGCAAAACAAAAGATGATTAAAAACACGTCAAGACCTAGTTGAATTGAATATCAGATCAGAGTTAGCTCCCCAAATGGGAGAGAAAAGAATATTCTTGCCTCCAGCATGTTACACACTAACAAGAAATGAGAAATTGAGCGTGCGTAAAACCTTATCTGAAATTAAAGTACCTTAAGGATATTCATTCAACATAAGTAAAACAGTGTCGATTAGTGATTTGAAACTTTACGGGTTAAAATCGCACGACCATCATGTTTTGATGC
>JBBMEG010045733.1:0-17977 GCA_037832605.1 Cyclanthera cordifolia | reverse complement strand
AAAAAAGAAAGACTAAAATAAAATAAATCTCAATATTTAAAAACCAAAATTAGATTTTTAAAATTTAACGACTAAAATGAGAAAAATGCGAATGACCAAAATTATATTTTACCCTCATTTTTATCAGTTTTATATATATATATATATATATATTAATACCAAATAAAGATCTTGTAAAAAAAAAAAAAAAAAAGCAAATAAAGATGAGATTGCAAAATAAAAGGTGGAGAAAAAGGGTGCATGGAGTAGTGTTGTTAAGGAGCAGCAGCCAATCATTTCTCCCGCTGACTTCTTTATTTTAACCGACAACCAAATTTCAAGGCACTTTTTGAAAATCTGCTCTCTTTATTCTTCTAAAATTTCCCCCTCTCTTCATGCACTCATCTTTCTTACACGTGTCATCCATCAAGTGGAAACCATCCCAATTCTTTGACTTTGACGACCTTAGTCAATAAAACCCTAACCCAACTCTTAATTTATAAACTTTCATATTTATATAATAATATATTTTTTCCCTCTTTTTCTTCATGACCTTTTCTTCAACTTACCCCTTTATTTATTTATTTATTTATATATACATATATACATATATATATATATATATATAAAGTATATATGAAAGTATATATATTCTCTTTCCCTTTCTTCTCCCCCTTCTTTCTTTTTTTTTTATATATCCTCTCTATATCTTTCATGGCTGTTTTACCTTTCAACTCATTCAACTTAGATCTCTCCATTTCCATGCCCGGATTTGCGCCTTCTCCGTCCCCGTCTCGTCCGTTTGGTAAGCTCTTCATCAACATACACGAACAAATTTAGCGACTTTTTCGAGATTTGTCGGTCAATATTTTATCCCATGGTTGATATCTTTTTCATTTGTATGGGTTCCGGTTCAATTTAAACTCAGAAACTCTCGTTATGATCTTATAATATTTTATTGTCATAAAAATTCATATCAAATTCATTCTTTGATAGACGACAATTATAGATTGAATCCCTTATATTTTTTAGATTTAATTTTTTTTTTTTTTTTTGCTATTCCAGCAAACTAATGAGATGACTATGTTTGATAACCATGTCGGTTTTTCAGAATTATGTCTATCATTCTTCCATCATGATTACACTTAATTTTTTCAAAAAAATGTGATTACCATTTTCAGAAATGTTGTTAGAATTTGAATGTTGATAATGATCAAAATGTGAAAATGGGAGTTGTTTGTGCAGTGAGAGCAGAACTGGACATGAACCGGTTGCCAATGGCGGCGGCAAGCGTAGGAGAAGAGAGCTGCAATATTAATGGATGTTATAAGCCAAGGAAGAAGCTTCGTCTATCAAAACATCAATATCGTCTTCTTGAGGACAGCTTCATAATCAACCCAACATTAAACCACGTGAGCAAAATCATCTAAAAATTAAATTAATAAACTTTTAAGTTCAAATTATTATTATTATTATTATTATTATAATTATTTGCAGAATCAGAAGGAAGCTTTGGCTATGGATTTGAAATTGAAGGCAAGGCAAGTTGAAGTATGGTTTCAGAATCGTAGGGCCAGGTTTTGTATTTATATTATTCCCTTCTTTCATCTTTTCTTACGTTAACATATTCAAACCATTTCTTTTCTTTTTCACTTTTGTAAAGATAATGATTTGACTGCTGTCTGGGCAGCACCCAATCCACTTCAAATTTTGAATACATGTTGAGTTAGTATAGTCTGTAGATTATATGGGCTAAAAGAAAAATCGAAAATCGACAAAATCAAATCAATCAAACTAAATTGTTGTAATGAATCAGTTCGGTTTCGATTCTTGATGAAAGAATAAAAAAAAAAACCGAATCGAATATATAAATACTTAGAAAATAGTATTTAAATTTGATGGAGGAATTTTTTTAAATATAAAATATTGAGTAATAACATGGTAATATTGTGATATTTATGAAAAATATTGTTTTTGGTTAGTAAAATAAAAATCATAGAATGAAATCAAAATCAAAGTGGAAACGAGACAACAACATAACGAAAAACAATTCAAATTCTTATTGAATTCAAAACCGAACACTGAACCGAATAAATTAAAAATCAAACAAATGATTTTTTTTCTTTTATTAGATATCGGTTAGAATTCAATTATCGAAAAATCACCGAAATCACCCTTGTAGATTATAGTAACATCGGTAATTATGAAGAATTTCTATGCCAAAAATAACATCCGTAATCATAAGGGCAATTATGTTGTGTGCATATATTAACTCTGATTCATTAAAAAAACCAAAATAATTCAAGTCAAGAACTGATCCAATAATATTATAGGAGCAAGCTGAAGCAAACTGAGAAGGAATGCGAGTATTTAAAGAGATGGTTTAGATTATTAACAGATCGAAACCGTCAGCTGCAACGAGAATTGGAGGAGTTGAAGACCGTCAAGGTTGTTTCTCCGTCCACCGTGGTCACGATTACTCACGGCGGACAGCCACCTCTTTCGAGATCATCTAGTACTATAACCATGTGCCCCCAATGTATTAGCATGACTGTAGCCACTCGATCATCCAGTAAAGCTGCAGCCATTGAGATTGCCACCGCCGCCACCGCCGCATCAACAACCGTTATATTGTCCGCCCATGAGTTGCGGCAACAGCAAGAAAGCCAGAAATGAACAAATAATTGACAAAATTAAGGTTAGAAAATGAACATAGGCTATTCCTCCATTGAAAAGAAAAATGCATAAGCTTATTTGTTTTTTTTTTTTTTTTTTTGAACTGATTAATGTAAAAATAAATAATAAGTTAATTAAAATGTATTCGTGTGGTGAAACCCAATTGAATTAAAGTATATTTTGGTGTGTTTGATTTGTGAAGTATGGATCATTGACCAATTCTTGTCGAAGGGTTGAACAAAAAAAAGTTGACAATTTTTCAAAAACAATAGACTCGTTAAATATAAATTTGAATTTAGATATTTTCCTGGTAGGTTGACATAATTTTAATTATGTCAATTTTTACTTGTGAATTTAAAATTTTAGAAAATTTATATGAAAAAGAAAACATTTGTAATATTGATTACGGTGAATTAACCTAATTTAATACCCAATGGATTTAGATTAATTTTTGCTTTATAAGTTAAAAGAATTTTTTTTCTATATCAAAAAGTTTTTATTAATTAAATTAATTGAATTGATACTGTTCACACGAAATTGAATTGATCCATGTTTGAGCTTACTAACTAAACTTCGGTCTTATTTAATTTTGACAAAATTTCAAAATAAATTCAACTATGGTCTCATTTTATTTTGAGAAATATTATCTCGAATTTCAATTAGTTTCGTCAATAAAATTTGGGTTGACGACGTGACAATTTATGATTGATTGAAATTTCTCAGTCAACAAATGCCCATTTTCGAGATTTGTGCACAAACATGTGTGGATAAATCTTGAAAAATATAGGTTTAAGTTGAAGCATAAGTTTTTCCCTTTTTGGCTTCTAACTTCGACTCTATGAAGCGTCAATTTAATCAAGTATGCATGAATATAGGTCATAATGTCGATCATTTTTTCCTTGACTCATTTTCTCTATGTCGATTAATCAAATTCTGAAATCAGGGAAATTTGATTTCCCCCACAATGTTGATTTGATAAAAAGATTCATCTCAATTGGAAATATTGTTGGCTTGACTTTAAAATTTGAACCCATGACAAAAATTGCTCTAAGTGAATACGATATCTTGTCTTGGCTTTAGGCGATTGTCCATTTGAATAGGGTGGAGCTAGAAGCTTGACATCAAAATTTGAGATTTCAAATGAATTTTGGAATAATTAAACTTGATCTTGATTGAGATTTGAACTTGAGTCCACTTGAATGAGACATTTGAATTGATTTGACAAAAGTCATGAAGTTGAAATTTATAAATCTTGAACTCAAAATTTATTTCCTTCATATCCAAAATTAGACTTACACCGACCCAACTCTCGATGTTTGTTGAACTTTGCTGCTTCTATTTCCGTGATCAAAATAAATAATCTTTGTCATTGCATGATGTCACTTCTACGTACCTTCTATTTTTTTGGTATTCCCCTCAGTTGTGAATGTAGTACATTGAATCAATCAAATAGGAGAGATAGATAAGTATTAATTAATATAATTAAATTTATTTCAATTTACCATATTCAACTCTTAAATTGATTGGTGATTTCCATAATATATAAGGATATCAAACTAAAGGTTTTGAGTTCAAATTGTAAATGAACGTATTATATTTATATTTTTTAAAATATTATATTTATATTTCGTTAATTATTAATTTCAAATCTAAATAATAATTGAATCACAAAAAAATAGATTTCAAATAAATTTTTATTAATTATTTATCAAACCCGTAATAACCATTTTTAGCCACCAATTTTAAGTTCCCATAGCTGTAATCATTTTCTTTAAATTAGTTTTCCAAATTTATTTATTTTTTCGCGACCGATTCTTTTGACACTATTTAATGTGGGCCCAATCAATGTCACAGTGTGGGCTACATAAAAACCCATGAGTTAGGCCCATTATCCAAATGCATAAGCCCATTTTAAGAGATTGCTTTATTTTATTTTTAAAATTTTTTTTTTTTGGGTAATGATATTAATTTGGATCTTTCTTTCATAGGAACTTAATTATAAAAAATTTATAGTTTAATAATACCAATCATATCTTTTTATTGAGTTCAACCATAATGGGGCGTAGGTTTTTGTATAACATTTTAATTACTAGGTTATGTGATTAAATTTATGTTCTTTTTCATAAAATAATTATCATTCAATTATTCACCGTTCCTGATTATTTTTGGAATGTTAAATATACGAAGGTTCAAGGTTATTTTTGTAAATATTTTTTTTATAGAATTATTTAAGAAAAATAATGCTTCTAATTACTTTTCAAAGTAAGATACATATCTTATTGATGACTAACCGGTAATATTATGTGTATGTTATCTTCCTTTCGTTGCCATTTTCTTTGTTTAAAGAGTAGTAGCTCAGATGTATTATAGTGTACATTTAAGAACCATGAGATCACAAGTTTAAATCCATATCCCAATTATTAAAAAGCCCTACTTCCTCGTGATTCACATCTTGGGTTTTACAATAAAAATTGACAATAATTTACATTTGTTTAATTAATTTTAAAATGAATATCCTCACTTTCTAATATGATATTAAAATATCAATTATACGATAAAGTAATTTCATTAATATTCATATATCAAGAAAATAATGTAATTAAGCTAATAATCATATACCCCAATTAATAAAGACATTTTACATAAAGGTATTATGTAACCACAAACTAAATGACCATATATATATTATATTAATATAATTTTTTTAATAAAAAATAGTAAAACTTATATTAAATGATTATTAAATTCAATTTTTTGTAAGGAGGAATAAGTAGGCTTTATAGAAGAAAAAGACTATGAATATTCCAAAAAAAAAAAAAAGGTCATACCAATACAAAATGTTGCATTTTTAACAAATTTATACCAAATTTTTTCCGAATCTTGTAAACTTTGATATTGCAAGTTCATAGACGGAATTAATCGATTGTCTAACCAATTCCATCACTTTTTTTTATTGAATTAAATTAAACGAATTTCTATGATTTGAAAAAGCATAATATTATTCGGGTTTTAAAAATCTAAACTTTAGTCTTTATGGTTCGAAGAAATATAGAAAGTTAGAGTTTAATCTTTATGTTTAAAAAATGTAGACTTTAGTCTATATGATTTGAAGAAATATTAAATTTAATTCTTACGGTTTGGAAAAATATAGAATATAGTTTTTATGATTTAAAAACAATGTCCATATTGTTTTATAAAACCTAAAAATTAGTCCTTGTTATTCTAGGTAGGAGAATTGAGTTCATAGATGTAACTTATGATGTATGAATTATACGTTTTTTTTTGTCAAATCAATTACTTATCTTATATGCTCATCATTTAATACATAAATAACTAACTTCTATGTATTTTATTCACCAATCATTATGAACAGTCGTAGACTGTTCTTTAGATGTGCTAAAACATTAAGGCTAAATTCTAATTTTCAAATCATAGGAACGGAATTGAGATTTCTTCAAACTGTAGAGACTGAAGTTTATATTTTTAAAGCATAGAGACTAAATTCTAACTAAATTCAAATCATACAGATCAAATTTATAATTTATCCTATTATCTAATTGATAGGGATACGAAAAGATTTTCTTAGTATCGAAAATAGAGATTTAGAAAAAGAGACAAAATGTTTAGAGTTTTATATCCTCACTCCATTTGTCTTGACATTGTATTATCATTTCATACACTTTTAAGTCTTCTTCGAAAATATAGGTTTATAAAGTAAAGAAAAGTTGACACACGATTTCTTAATTGCTTTGAAAATCAACAAATCAACAAGGTGTGGACAAGAAATTGTACGAATACACGGTTTGGGAGATCATATTAAATTTCTCATTCTATAAATATAAACCTATATTTTCGATTACATATACAGTACACGATCGACAAGTACACAAAAAAACTAAACTTTACGGAGTTGCTCGAGACGACAATCAAATCGACCATATGTTTCTAAAATGAATGATGAAAAACCCTAAAGAATGGTTGAGTTTTAATGGTGGCCTTGCTTTCAACTCCCTCCCAACCCAACATTTGGAATAAATTCTCACAAAAGGCCACCAAACAACATCACATGGACCTTTTCCCACCAGCCAAATAGAGAGCTTTATTGAAAAAAAAAAAAAAAAAAAAAACCCAATGGTGTAAGGGGCTTGACATTGATTGTTTTGGTCACTTAGTTTTCTTATGTTCTTCAATTCCTATAATAAATTTGTATGAAACATGAATTAACATGTTCTCCACCTTCCATTAAAAGTGCCACTTTTTGTAATTTTGATTTGGTGTCCCATTTGATCTCATCAATGGGAATAAATATTTGTATCTTATGATTTGATAAATCTTAATAGTTTGGATTTGAGTTTGTATATGTTTGAGAAATATTTAAAGGGCATGCGTGGATGGTAACGGAACGGAATGAAATGGTGTTAGACTTCCAAAAAAAAAAGGTCTAAAATGTGATTAGACGATAAATAGCAGAAGCATAAATAATAGTTGAGTGTACTTTTCATCATTGTTTTTGGTAATCGAGCGGAAAATCAACCACTATGACAACACAACTGTAATGCCCGGGGTTAAGAGGGGTACATGAATTAACCGAGTCCACATTCGAATGAGAGGGATCTTGGGGTTATAGTCCTATGGTTAAGACTTAAGAGAATCGATTTGTACTACCTATACCATCAAGGTGCACCTTCCTTTTGGTGGCTCAATCGAAGGAACTTCACAGTTAAGCGTGCTTAGCTTGGAGTAGTCCTAGAATGGGAACATGCTAAGAAGGACACGTGATGGTTTGTTGGGATAGTCTTCAATTCTTAGTCCCTGGGCTACGTGCGTTACAACAACATGCACAATAATGAATACTAATGATAACAGAGATTTTGGTTCTTCTACGTCTTAGCTCACACTATTTGTAACTTAAACAAAAATATCTTGAAGAGGAGAAAAATACAAATATTTCTAACCTAGAGCTTTAATACTATATTAGATATATAGTATGAGTTTCTATCTCATATAATAAAGAGAGTAGACACATATCATATAAAAGAATTCTCACATTTTTAATGTTGGACAAATGACAGTCACAAAGTGAGTATCTCCTACGATCTCACTATCAAAATAAGGTCAAGAATGTATATAAATGAATAGTGATTACACTCAAAGTGAGAGGTTATACCAAAGATCAAGAACCACTTACATTAAAGAGGGACTAAATTAATATGAGAAATAAAATAAATAAAAAAGAATCCCAACAAAACAAATAGTGGATAAGGATGATAGTTCTATTTCAATTTTTCGTATTAATACGATATTGTCTATTTAGACCTACATTTTTATAATTTTGTTTTTTTATATCAAATAAAAAGTTTTCATACCAATAAAAATAAATTTCATCACTTATATATACACACATAATCTTTCCATGATTTAAACGACGTGAAATAACTTTTTTTTTATGATGTTTCAACAATGGAGGTGCATGAGACTTGAATCCATGACTTTTTAATCATCAAATTTACATTAATACGCTGGATTACTCCTCGACAATAATGTATAATCTTTATCGATAATATTTTGACAAGAATACATCTTTTATTCTAAGATCCTAAGAGTTATTGAATATCATTTTCTTAATTTAATTGAATTGTTCAAGGATGCAATTCTTCCCAAGCTTTGCAAAATTATTGGGATTTATTCTTCTTTTGGATAGAATTTGGTTCTCTCTCTCTCTCTCTCTCTCTTTCCTCTGGATTTAAACACAAAAAGTAGTAATTAAAAAAGATTAAAATTAAGTACTTTTAATTAAGCAACAACATGATGTAAGAATGTTCTTTCACGTGGATGGTGGCTATTTTCCATAAAGATTATGTTGCCAACTGAGATTTATTTATTTATGAATAATTAATTGATCGAAAAAGTAATTATTTATGTTTTTGACGACTCAATCTTCAACAAGAGTCAAAGCTCGAGAATTGAGTCAACCGTTTGAAAAGGTTAAAATTTACATTTTTTTTTTCAAATTAATAAATCCTAACTATGGAGAATGCATGTGAAAATTGTCTAATAATTGACCAAAATGTGGGATTTTAATTCGTTAATTAATTACTTGCATAAATTAACATTTTTTTTATAATACAATTGTTTACACGAATTTTCGGCAAATAAGATAAATGCGCGAAATGGGTAAATTAGAAATGTATAATTGTATTGATTTGAATATGTGCGAATGTGGAGTACAATTTTTAATATGTTCCTCTGATTCTTTCTCTCATATGCACAACTTGTTCTCGAATGGAGAATTGTCTCAAACGCTTTGCATCTTCTTCTGTATCTGTGAATTCTCTATGTAGTCGCAAATTTGTGGACGTTGAAAATGAAGGAAAACTTCCCTATTTATAAAGCTTCCGTGGACGCTAGGCTTAAGCTGTGATGAGTTTTTGGGTTTGAGCCTAATTGGGCTTGGCCCATTAACTTGTTTACATGGACTTGGCCCACTCATATAGACTTGGGCATATCCGTTGGATTTTGAATTGCATGCTTGTGCTCATTAATTAAACTTCAGCCTTATATAATTTTGACTCAAATTCGAAGTAAACCAAACTTTGGCCAAACTTAATTTTGAGAAATATTGTCTCAAAATTAAATTTAATTTCATCATTAAATTTAGGATAATTACACTACAATTTATAATTGGTCGAAATTTCTTAGTCAACAACAATATTAATAACTATATATATTTTAAAATATGATTACTTTTATATTTATTCTATGAAAGTAGTACATCCATCACAATTTATCAACAAAAAGAAAAAATCATACATTTTTTCAAGGCCTATTGTTAAGATTTTTCTTGAAATGAATGAAATATTATTTACCAACTAGTCTATTTAATTAATTTATTTATAGATTGTGGATATTTTATTTATGTGTATTTACTTTATTTTTAATAAATGTCTATTTGATCTTTTTATTATTGTTTGTTTAATCAATTATTTTACTTCATTTGATAATCAAAAAATTATGTTTCTTCTATTTTCGTATTTATTTTCAAACTTTAGTTAAAGAATTTGAAAAAAAAAAATCATTCTTTATATCACGTCTTTAAAAATATTTATAATTTTTTGATCATTTAATTGTAACATATTTTAAATTTCATAAATAAATTTTAAATATGTTATTTTGTAAATAAGGAAAAAAAAATGTATTTAATAAAATAAGAAATGAAACTATGAAATGTTTATTTATTTATTTTTTGAAATAAAAAATGTATTCAATTAAAAATATTATTTATTAATTATTTTACTTAAAAAAAAAACAATTACATCTCATTACATCCCATCAATCTACTTTTATCCACCCAACCCACCATCCAAACAAAGTTTTATAACACTTATCATCCCAACCCTGCACCACAAACACTGTTTTAAAACACTTCTCATCCCATCCCAACCCGCCATATCCAAACGCTTAGGGCTAAAGAGAATTCTAAAAAATTTACTAAATCCAACATCATTTTAAATTAAAAAGTATGATTTTTGATTGTAGTCAATTTTGTAATCATATCGTTGATTTATTCTTTTAAATTTTTTTCCATTGAAATGACTTTTGTTAGTTAGCCTCTCACTCAAGGGAAAGTGTTTTTTTTTTTTTTTTTTTTTTTTTAAATAATATAGTGTTGGTGAAATGTAATAAATATTTGAATATTTACATAAAAAACCATGAAGATTGACCCAAGTGATATCTAAAGAAAAAAACATTTTCATTAGCTGAAATGTACATGTTAAATTTAACGGGCAGAAAACAGAAGGCATCCACGTCAGTGAAAGACGACGCCACTTGAAAACTGCCACTTTTGTAAAGCAGGGCCCACAATAACCCAAGCCAAGTTAAACTAACCATAGTAGGCGGTTAACTTTCTTTTTTTTTTTTTACCCAAAAAGAAAAAGAAAACGTCACTCTTTTTTCTTCCTATATATACTCATCCACTCTCTCTCCCTCCTCTCATTTTTCAATAAACAAAAAAACAAATAATTTTTTTTTAATTTTTAATTGTTTTTATTTTCTGACGTCTTGTCGTTCCTTCCCTTTCTCATAGTTCCCATCACAAAGCTCGGCAGTGGATCGCTGCAGAACGACATATATTCCCCCCCTTCTCTCATCGTTTTAGTTAGTTAACTAACTGATTAAATTCCACTTTTACCCCTCACTTGACATCTAATTTATCTTTCACTGCCACTGCCACCCGGCCATGATTTCATGGAAGGATCTCTACACGGTCTTAACCGCCGTTATTCCTCTGTACGTCGCCATGTTCTTGGCTTATGGCTCCGTTCGCTGGTGGAAGATTTTCACTCCCGATCAATGCTCTGGAATCAACCGCTTCGTCGCCATTTTCGCCGTTCCTCTCCTCTCCTTCCATTTCATCTCTTCCAATGATCCTTACGCGATGAACTTCCGTTTCATCGCCGCCGATACTCTGCAGAAGATCATCATGCTGTTTCTTCTCGGGATCTGGACTAATTTCACCAAGAGCGGGAGTTTGGAATGGATGATTACGATTTTCTCTCTCTCCACGTTGCCGAATACTCTGGTTATGGGGATTCCTCTTTTGATTGCGATGTACGGAGAATACAGTGGCAGTCTGATGGTTCAGGTCGTGGTGCTGCAGTGCATTATCTGGTACACGCTTTTGCTTTTTCTGTTTGAGTATCGCGGCGCGAAGATTCTAATCATGGAGCAGTTTCCCGAGACGGCTGCTTCGATTGTCTCGTTAAAAGTTGATTCTGATGTTGTTTCTCTCGACGGGAGGGATTTTCTTGAGACTGATGCACAGATTGGGGATGATGGAAAGCTTCACGTGACGGTGAGGAAATCCAATGCTTCTCGTCGATCTCTTGGTCCTTGTTCGCTTCCGGCATTGACGCCTAGACCGTCGAATCTCACCGGCGCGGAGATTTACAGTTTGAGTTCTTCTCGAAACCCTACTCCTCGAGGTTCAAATTTTAACCACTCCGATTTCTACTCTATGATGGGGTTTCAAGGTCGATTGTCTAATTTCGGACCAGGAGATTTGTATTCTGTTCAATCCTCGAGAGGTCCGACTCCACGGCCGTCAAATTTTGAGGAGAACTCCGCCGTTCAGGCTCAGACGGCGTCTCCGAGGTTCGGATTTTACCCAGCTCAAACTGTACCCTCGTCTTACCCTGCTCCTAACCCGGAGTTTACCAAAACCGCTAAAATCCCTCAGGCACCACCTCCGCCACCGCCATCGCAACCTCCGCCGCCGCAGAATAGTAAATCGAACCATGACGCGAAGGAGCTTCACATGTTTGTTTGGAGTTCAAGTGCTTCTCCAGTCTCGGAAAACGCCGGTGGTCTCCATCTCGAGCTTGCCGGAGCCGAGCAATCTGGCCGCTCCGATCAAGGCGCTAAGGAGATTCGTATGCTCATCGCCGATCATCCACAAAACGGCGAAAATAAAGGTAGTAATAATCAATAACAATGTATGTTTTAATCCTCAATTGACAATTTCTGTTTAATCAATCATTTTCTATCTTCGTTTCTGTTGTGAAACTGTTCTAGAAACCGATGGATATATAGCTGAAGCCTTCAGTTTAGCCGGAAAGGAAGGGGAAGAGGAGAGAGATCATCAGAAAGCAGTCCCCACTGCCTCAGCCGGCGACCTACTCGGGAAAGTCCCGGACACCGGTAACCCGAAACTAATGCCGCCGGCGAGCGTGATGACTCGTCTGATTCTGATCATGGTGTGGCGGAAGCTGATCAGAAATCCCAACACATACTCAAGCCTCATCGGTTTAATCTGGTCGCTCATTTCTTTCCGGTAAGCCCCAAAAACTTGGCAGTTCCATTAAATATTAACAAACTCAGTAAATTGAAACTTCTATTTGAACTACCTATGTTCCATCTTGTTTGAGTATTGTCTATGAAATTGAATTTATTTACCTATGTAGTTATTGTTTGTTCATGGGGTTGTCTATCTAAAACTTTGCAGGTGGCATGTGGCCATGCCTAAAATAATTGAGAAATCAATCTCCATACTCTCTGATGCAGGACTTGGAATGGCTATGTTTAGCTTAGGTGAGTAGTCGTTATCTCTATTTATTGTCTTCCTTTAATTAACCATATTCTTATTGGAAGAAAAATGACTAAAGAATTAATGAAAGAAAAAAGTAATCACTTGTTCTTTTGGTTTGTGTCTGAAACATATTATCACGTTGTCACGTAAGTATCTCAATAATTGAAACAGAAATTTAATCTAATCTAATCATCAAATGGGGAAGAAACAAAAGATATATATATATTTTTAGAGTTAATTTGTTTTCTAATCCCAGCTCGAAGAATAAGTTTTTGTCCACCTTTATTGGTTGTAAAGTTATGTTCAAATTAGCTCGTTTGAGCAATTAAACAAATAAGAGTTGGCTTGTGTATTTTCCTACACATTTTATTATTAAATTCTAATCATTTTCTTGAGTCTACGGTCTACCTATGGAAGAAATATTCAAATTCATCACTCTTGATTATGAAAATATACTTTTGTAACAGAGTTATAGTTTTTGCTTGGAAAAAGTAAACAACAATAAAACATAAGTAAAGAAAAACAAAAATCAAATACCGAGGATTTACGTGGTTCACTAATGTGTTTGGCTACATCCATAAATAGAAAAAAGTGATTTTATTAGAAGAGAGCTAATAAGACTTCATAAAACTCTATTACGTACAACAATGAATCCAATTACATAAAAGTCCAAATACAAATATATAAATCAAAATAAAATTTCATCTAGGTTTCGGAGGCATTGCTTTTGAGTCTCCACTAAGACGTCGCCCCTAAACTCCAACTTGCTGTCTGGCCAGCAAGACTTTGACTAAGTAATCGTGGCATATCTCAACAGTTTTGTTAGCTTATATTTGATTGTTAAGAGAGATAAGTAAAAGAAGTTACCTTTGTTTTCAAATAGTTGAACGAAGTTGGATAAGATTATGAGTTGTTTATGTTAAGTGATTAGTTTGAGGATGAAGATAAGAGGCTGGCAAAAGAATGGGAATTCTCTTGCATTATTTTTCACACCTTGTGTGTCTGAAAATGGATGGGAAAGTTTATAATCTTGGGCCTTAACAAGCCGACAGGAGGGCCCAGTGGGCCCAGGAGGCAAATTCAATTGGGTGGTCCAGAGATTGGTGGGCCAGAGATAAATTCTCTCCATTGCAGTCCAAATTAGTGAAAGTAGTTGAACTGTAAATTCATGTATTTTTCTATTCTTTTGTTAGAGATAGTGTTGCTTTTGGTTGTTTGAGGTGTAGGGGCCTTAGATAATTGACCATTGCTGTTTGTGTGTATTGTTACTTGCTGAAAAAAGGTATTTTTATGGGACTACAACCAAAGCTGATAGCATGTGGAAACTCTGTTGCTGCTTTTGCCATGGCCATCAGATTCCTCACTGGACCCGCCGTCATGGCCATCGCTTCCATCGCTATCGGCTTGCGCGGAACTCTCCTCCGGGTTGCTATTGTTCAGGTAATTCTTTTCACTATTAGGGGGAGTTAAAAGATTAATCTTGATAACAATATTTTTAAGGTTAATAAGGTACATCTATATCTATTTAAGATTTAATTATCTCAAAAGTTTTTATTGCAATTGAATGTGATAGAGTTTAGTTATTGTTTTTGAGTCAGTTTGGAAGTCGGTTCTAACATTTGTCTATTTTTTATTGGTTCACTCTAACTTGATAGTAGGCGTGCATGGTCAAGTGGGAATATAAGGATTTTTTCAACAAATCAAAATACACCATCAACTTAACCAACTTGTTAGAGCAACCCAATCTAACCTAATCAAACCCATGTGTTTCAGAGCTGGCTTATGAATCTAAGAAATAAAAAATAACAACTTTGATACTAAAACTCAAACTTTAAGACTGACAATGCATGCTCCTTACCGACATACTTAGAGAATGTTTAGTATGAGTATTTGAAGTACTAATTCAAAATAGTATTTACTAAATACTCTTAGATAAACTACATCCAAACAAATTTTTGATTGCAATCATTACTTCTAATACTCAAAATTAATCATCATTCTAAATACTAGTTTTAAATACTCTTTAAAACTAAATCCAAACAAATTTTTAACTGTAATCATTACTAATCATTACTTCTAAATAATCAAAATAAATTTTACACTAATTTTAAATATTTTTAAAAACTATGTCCAAACAAGTTTTTGAATGAAATCATTACTAATCTTTACTTCTAAATACTCAAAATAAATTTAATACTAATTTTAAATGCTTACATCCAAGCAAGTTTGACTGGAATCATTACTTCTAGATACTCAAAATAAATCCTCATTCTAAATACTAATTCTAAATACTCTTGAAATCTCAATCCAGACATTCCTTAGATTTTATCTTGTTATACACACATATAATATTATTTGTGGAAAACTCGATACAACTAACCAAAAGTAAATTATAACTAAATCAAAAGAAAATTATTATCTAACACAATCTCCAGTCCCAAGTGGCGCGTTGGTTAAAAATTTGAGTTATAAAAGTGTGCTCTCAGATTCGATATTCATTTGTGATATTAATTTGTAGGCATCTTCCATGTGTCTATTTCTCTATTGCCTTCGAATGTCTAGCTTAGGATAGGAACGAATGTGATTATCCTTAATATAGTTAAGCGAACCATCGATTTCTCATTTATCAAAAAGTCCAAATGAGTGGAGTTGCCGGTTCTTTATTTGTACACCCGTATCTGATATTATAATTAATATCATATCAATATTGAAAAAGTTGGTACTATATCCCATGTGGTATGTTGTAGGCGGCATTGCCACAAGGAATCGTACCATTTGTGTTTGCTAAAGAGTACAACGTGCATCCAGCAATTCTAAGCACTGGGTAAGCAAAACCCCATCTCTCAAAATGCCCCATTCTTTTTGCAGCTTCTGGCTCATGATTTAGAATTTTGGTACACTTTTTTCTGGCATTGCAGGGTGATATTTGGCATGCTTATAGCTCTGCCCATTACTTTGCTCTACTATGTTCTTCTGGGTCTGTAAATCTTTTTTGCAACTTCAAATGAAGTTTCCTTCATATTTCTTAATGATTTTGAGACGAAGATGAAGACCAAGACCAAGACGATGAAGATGAAAACGAAGACGAAGACGAAGGCGATGAAGAAGATCATCGGTTATATATAGGAGGAGGAGTTTGACAAAAGTTGAAACAGAAGGCCTTGTATATTACAGAAATGGCAAAGTAATTTCATCAACCTTTGCAAAAGAATTTTGAGGGATTTCAAAGTAAAAAGAAAAGGCTTGGATCGTCAAATTCAATGAACTGAGCGAGGAAAAGGAAAGCTTCGATCGTTGCTGTTTTGGGTGTAAATTTCTGACTTTAGGATTTATTCTTAATGTTGGTCTTGTTTGGCTTTAGATTTAGCAATTGTTTTTCGTCTGTCATCAACTCTTTTTCTTTTTTGGTTCTGTAATTTCATTATATTATATTATATATCAGGTTATGCTATTCATTTTGTCACACCCTTATTTCTTTGTAAATAATTTTAAAGTAAGCATTAAAATTTCAGTCCACCTGATTATATATAATCACGTCTATTTTTAGTACCGTCCGTATCATGTGAGGATAAAAACAAGTGTGATTCTTTTATATGTTGAATGATGTAGTAATAACATTCATTGGTTTATTAAGGTATAATGTTTCAACTTGGTCGATAGGGCCCACATTGGGGTCATCGCAAGTATATTGTTTTTTCAAATCATATTTCTAATATGATATAAATGTATATTCAAAAGATAAGAATGAAATTGAGATCTGATTCAAGATTAATGAATCCAAGAGACACCATACTAAAGTGTATATTGAGAATCTTATTATAATATGGTTTTGCCCTAAATCCAATAGTTGTCTTATATCTTTTGTTCTATAAATCTTTTTTCTTAACTTAGTTAATTTTTATAGCCTATTCTAAACAGTTTCAGAAAGTTTGATTTACTTCACACACTCTTAAATGATCATAGTGCAATTTTGGTGAAGAAGTTGTCAACACTCGACTTATATATTTTTTCTTCAAAAGATATTCTATAAAGTTTAATTTCTATATTATTGTTTTGATATTTGTATCAATGGATGGATACACTTAGGTTGTGAGAACTAAATTGATTTAATATTGAACCAGTAAAAAAATTTGAGTTTTTCTTTTGTCTAAGAAAAAGAGTGTGTAGTGGTTTAATCCTCAACCGTGAAAATGATTTAATTTTCTCTTTACCCTAGGAAAAAGAGGGTCGTCACCGAGTTAGAAGATCACAACTAAAATTCTCAAGCAGTCTTGGGAAGTGGAAAATGAATTTTTCGAATCACTTTAAAACTTTTGGCGGATTGCTCTTATTTCTAATCAAAATTATTGTTTCAAAAATTGTTTCATTTAATATCCATTGTTTGAATTTCACTTCTTCCATTAGTGTTTGTATTTTTGAAAAATTATATCAATAGCTTAATTGCTAAAGCTTTGGCAATCGAAGATCTAAATTAAAAATTGAAGAATCCAAGACTCCAAAACATCAAATCAGAGAGAATTAATTCATATCATTAAACAGTCTAAATCCATAGACTAGTGAGTGAAAACTGATCGTCTCTTGCCAGTAAGTTGGAGATTCAATTATCCTCGTGTGAGAACAACCTTACGAGCCATTAGATCAACATTCTTCAAAGTTCATGTTTCAAAAGAAAGAATTAGAAGATAAATACTATAGATTATAACACAAGCACATATTCGAATCCATAAAATTCAAGTTAATATACTTTCTTATATGTTTCAAGCTGAACATTGCTATTAGATTACTTGTACTTTGAACTTGTTCATCTTGAATTTGATTCACTAATATCGTTAAGCTACTACTCTTTTGACGGTACCGTTTGATCTAATTCACCGCAATTAATTAATTAAATCAAGCGGATATTATTCTATTAGTTATTTTTGTTAGTCTATAAAAAAAACTTGTATATATCTCCTCTTTCATATATAAATGGCGAAATACATGAATTATTTTGGAACAGATAAAGGTTTCTTTCACCCAAATTAATAGCAAAATTGCTCCGAAATAGACACTGATTTATTTGTTTGGAGTATTAATATGATTTAAAAAGAAAGTTGTGAATAATAGAGGAGATGCAATTAATTAGGAAACCGACATGCTTTCAAATGAGAAAACGACGTATCGGTTTGAATAAAGACAAGAGTTGCCACCTTTAACCCAAATTATGTACGACTTGTCGTCTTATACTGATAAGAA
>JBBMEG010045692.1:0-17993 GCA_037832605.1 Cyclanthera cordifolia | reverse complement strand
TATTGTATTAAGGCATACTTTTAATTATGTTGTAAGAACCTTTCTTTAAGTAAAAGTACTATTAGATTCGTAACAGGGAGACGATTTTGTAGGATCAAATGTGTGAGTAGATAGAGCAGAGATTCGATAGAGTTCAATATCACTAATATAGTGATGGCTTTATAACACCCACCTTTGGGAGCTGTGGTTGGAAAGAAAAATGAGAGTTATTTCAGATATTTGTATTGAAAGAAGTAAAACTTTATGATGATTTATGTGAAAATTACGTCTTTTTGGAAAGCATTGGTCTAGCCTCTAAGTTCATGGTCATTCTTGAGAAATTGTTGCCATTTCCTTAGCGAAAGAAGCTTTTTCGTGGCTCACTGACTTCATGTTTTATTTTCTGAACTTTGCGACCTTCCATTGACACAAGTGTTTTTTTTTATCGAATCAAGAATAAAAGGGATTGTCATTTGGGCGGAAAGAAATCTCAAACAGAAAGGGTCTGACGAAATAGCCAATTTTGGACCAAATGAAGTGTTAAATAAGCTTATTTTCAACATTTACTTACTCCTAACCAATGGCAGCCCATCTGTAAATAGGATTAGTTATACAATGAGGCATTAAAGAGGAACCATAAATAATCCACCAATAACACCAGTCAAGTGTTGAAACTGATGCTGCTCGGCCCCCTCCTCCTCCCCTCGGTTTGAGGCCCTCGACCTTTCTTCTGCTGTCAAAGTGCTGAGGAAACCGTTTCCATAGGAATTGGCATGATATCATGCAGGCCCTTCAAGAAAATCTCTCATTTGCCTCGGTTAACCTTAGCCCCTATCAGTCTGGTAAGAACTTTCTCTCTTGTGATGACAGTGAACAGACTTGATTCCTTGCAAATATCGAAGGGTAGAATTAGGTCAGGAAGTTCCATTGTTCTGTTCTTGGAGTGCTGAAAATATGTTGGAGAATCATTGTTTCCGTCTGTCCCCAAAGGACAGGCCTCGTTGGTAGAGGTTTGGAGTTGCAAGGTTGAAGGTAGGCTCAGTATTTTAAAAAGCCTCAAAAGACGCGTCTCAAGCTCAAAAAAGTCCCGTGCTCAATGTTGGCGTCTTGCCATGGAAAGGCGAGACTCGAATAGAAAAGCTCGCGAAAGGCGCGTGCCTTCCATGAAACCATCAGGCGCATATAGGCTTTTTTTTTTTAATTATTATTTGTTTAAAATCTAAGGAAAATTGTAATGTTTTACTTATTTTTCTCTATTGTTTTTTGAATTTCAAATTCAATCAACGGTTACTTGGAGTTTTATTTAAAAAAAACGATTAAAACTTAATTGTCAACCTTAATTGGCAATCTACTTATGGCAATGGAGTTAATAGGGATGGATATGTATTTAGCGACTATAAGTTTGATCTTTAGGACTTTAAGTTTTTATATGGGATTAACATTTTAATATTTCATGTTTTTTAAGAGGTGACTAATATTGAAAGTGATTAATATATATGTTTTATGTATATATACCCATGTATTTATATTTTTTGTTTTATCTATTCATGGTGCGCCTTGAAAAAAAGCTCGTGCCTTTTGTGCGCCTTGTGCCTCAGGCTTCAAAGTGTCATCGTGCCTTTGTGCTTTTAAAAACACTGGGTAGGCTCCCTTGTTCAAAACTCATGATAGTTAATAGACAACTATTAGTTTATATAATTAAATTTACTCCAACCTATTAGCTTAAGTTTTTAGGTTGATCAGTGATTTAACCTAATTCATCATCGTATCAAAGCAGGAGGTATTGAGTTCGAGTCTCTGCCGTGTTGTGTTTTTTCCTCCCCATTTAAAATTAATTCTACTTGGACATTTCTAAAAGTTTCTAAGTTCACAAGGGAGAGAGAGTGTTAGTTGATACAATGAAATTTACTCCAACCTATTAGCTTAAACTTTTAGATTGATTGGTGATTTAACCTAATTCAACAACTACAATAGAAGAGGAAACTTCACATGAAAAATGTCGATAGTATCTTGTCATAACATCAGAAAATTCTGTCAGCTATAGCGTCTCGGGTTCGGAACCTAATCCTGTCATTATCAACTTTTATACAGAAAAATGCAACCTCGTTATTCTTAGACTACATCTATTTTCTGTTTCATTTGAGGCTCATCCGGCGGTTGCAAAGTATGAACTGTGTCTATAACATGTTGCAAACTGAATCTTCTTCTTTTATAATATAAGACCTTTGAAAATCTTGTTTATATTCAATGGCATAGTCGCATGTAAAACTGAACAGAAATTAGAGATGCGCTAGCATCCGCTCGAATCGCAGAGTTCCCTACCTCTAATGTTGTAACCTCGAAAAAAATGTAAAAGTGAACGCACCTCGATATCTGCAGGGCGATAAAGATAAGAAGATTGAGGAGCTTAAAATGGAGCTGGAACATCAGGAGCAACTATGCGTAGTGTATCGGGAAAAGCTTTTCAATTTTATCTCTAAGGTGGAAGAACAAACAGAAGAATTGTCTTCAAAAATACAAGTAATCATCGGCAATTTAAGGCAAGTTGAATCTGGAATGAAAAGACATTATTCATGTCGACAATAGTAAATAAAACCTGAATATGCAGAGAGTTCGAAAATTTGAGTGTCAATAATCTTCTTGATGATTTAGAATTGTATAGTAGTAGCCGTTGATGTATTGAACTGAAATTGAGAGCTTTGGACTCTATTATACATGCTAGCTGATCTGAAAGTATTATGATGAATGAATTTCATAAGGTTTTCTGATATGTTCTGGTTTAGATTTATAATTGGTGATGCAAAGACCTTCAATTTGATAGATTCTTGGGGCATGTTTGGATTTTGGAGTTGACGAGAGGAGATGAGGGGAAGAGGAGAGGAATAAAATGAAGAGAAAATAAAGTAATTTTGGTATATGAAGTATTTGTTTGGAGATTGATGTTTTAAAGAGGAAAGGTTGATTTTTTTTTTTTTTTTTTGAATTTATATTTAGGAGAGAAGATGTATAGTTTAGATGAAATTTGACATAAAGTTTGATTTGCGATTTGAAGAGATGCAGAAGAAAAATTAAGGAGAGGTTGGGAAAGAGTTGATGAGAGGTTGTGATATACTAAAAAAAAAAAAAAAAAATTTCAATTCCTCTTCCTTAGCTAGTCCATGTACATAACTAATCTCATTGATGTATTTATGGTGTCCATATCTATACATACTTTTCATTTAAATCGTTTTTGCTTGATAGCATTGAGCCCATTGATAATAACTCATCCCACCAATGTATTTTCGATGTCCATGTACATTTTGTTGCAATTTTAGCGAAAATGCAATAGTCCATGTACATTCACAAATCCAATATACACCCATTGCACATCTCTATTTCCGGGTTAGGATTATAACTTTGTATTTTTACTTTTGAAATTCCGCGAAAAATGTCGTAATTATACATTCAATTTGAGATGAATGCTAATTTCTTCCGCAACGACATAAGAATAGATTTATAAATCTTTGACGATCGGCTCCATACTTTTATGCTATTGTTGAAAGTTTTTCTCGATGGCGATAAAAAGTTCTTCAAAATTTGATTTTGAGCATCTTTAAAAAAAAAAAAAACCTAAGTGTGAAGAAAACAAAGAATGGAATGCTATTGTGAAGGAGTTGCTTCCATTGATATGAATCATGATTACTAAAAGCATTAATAAAGAAGTAATAATTAAGTTTTAATAGTAATAATTTCAACAACTTTTGCAAATATTTGATTTGAATTAAATTAAAATTGTTTAATTTTTATTTTATAAATAGTTACATTTAAAAAAGTTTTTAAAAATCTAGATTTTTTTAAAAAAACATGAGATAATTTGAAATCGAAAGCTTGATATATGGAACAATTTGGATTTTATTAAATTAATGAAAAAGTCTTACAATAATAAATTGAATTGAGGGTATTTAAGGAAGCAAAAAAAAAATTCTCTCTTCCCCAATTTCGATTTAGACAAAAGTTTAAAGTCTAAAAAAAACTAAATATTATCTTAATTAGTTTATCAAATGTAGACATTTACTATCATTTCCCCATTTGAGATCCAAAAGAAACATACTTAAATATTCAGAGGCGTTTATTATTGTTATAAGTTATAGGGTACATGTTATTGTTAAGTTATAGGGTACATGTTTAGCCTACTTCAAGCGACAACATGATTTGCTTCTTTAACAACCACGCCAACCTCTGCATTAAGAAATAACATCTTTCATATTATTTGCTGAGGGCTAACAAGCATCATCAATGTCTGAAATGCCTCACATTGGTGAAGACAAGGGACACGCCGTACTTGTTGCAGCAGTCGATAGCATCGGGATCTCGAATGCTACCCCCTGGCTCGGCAATAATACCTACTCCACTCTGGCATGCTTCTTCCACTGCGTCATTCCAAGCTGCCAAAATTACAAGAACATAAGAAGAGTCAAGGAGCCTTGTCATTTTCAGCAGATCAGATGCAATTTTTTATAAGTGTTTCAAAAATTTTAACCAGTTCTACTCTAGTTCATTTCTTAATTTGATATGCGTGAGTGTTTGGCTCAACTTACGTATATTTCTACTATTCTCACGAGACATACCGTCTCAAGCTAGAACATTTGGAATGTCAAGAAAATTCGTAGGAAATTAATTCCTAGATAGGTTCATTTTCGTAAGCACATTAGAAACATCAAGGCATTTGATTTTCCCAGAAATTACCAAATGGGAAGAATGCATCACTAGCCAAAGCTGCTCCTTTGACCTCATCCCCCGCTTTTCTCAAGGCTATCCTCAAGCTCTCGAGACGATTTGGCTGCCCACTTCCCATACCTAACATACAGTTATTCTGCCAAAAACTGACATTCATCAGAAATTTGCCAATGAATCCAAACATGCCGAGAAAAATGAGTTAGATAATTATGGAACCTTAGCTATCACAATGGCATTGCTCTTTACATGCTTGACACACAACCATGCAAACTCTGCATCCTGAAGCTCACTTTCTTTAGGAGCCTTTCCAGAAACAACGTTAAATTGTATATCTTGGGGAACCAAGTCGTCAGAATCCTGTGCTAACCATCCCCCACCAACTTGCCTGAGCGAGAGTTTTCCTTTCTCATTTTTGCTTGCCTCGAGAATTCGAAGTGTCTTTGATTTCCCACGCAAGATTTCAAGCCCTTTCTCTGTGTACTTGGGTGCAACAACAATCTCATAAAACATCCGAGTTTCGCCATCTGTAGGGCTTCTGAACTCCCGAAGTTCCCTTGCTAGAACCTAGATGCAGTAAGAGTAAAGCATTAGTCTTGAAGTTCCATGACTTTGATTTTTAGCTGGAGACAAAGGTTTGGCTCACAGCTATTTGGAATCAATAACTCCAAAAGTTGGCATCGAATTACACGCAAGTCCAATCAAATGTCTCAACTCCGAGAGATTCTTGTTTACAAGAGAGTTCCTTAAATCAATGCAAGATACTGGGTACTCAAACAGTGTTTCAGGAAACGAAAGCACACTAACCTCATCAACTTCTACGTTGAAGGCTACAATGCCACCAAATGCACTCACGGGGTCAGCTTTTACAGCTAGTCTATACGCTTCAAGAATATCATTACGTGAAGCTACACCACATGGGTTTGTGTGCTTCACAATTACACAAGTAGGATTCTTAAACTCTGATACACAATTCCAAGCAGCATCCGCATCTAAGTAGTTATTATATGACATCTCCTGCAAGCAAAAAAAAAAAAAAAAAAGTTGTTTTGGATTTTAATGACGCCGTCCATGATCATCATGGAATGTAGATAACAGAAAAGGCTCCAAAATGAATTATAAACCATTTTGCAGTTTATAAAACTAACAACTTAAGCTTTTAGGTTGATTGATAGTTTACATAATTCAACATAGGATCAAAATAGGAGGTCCTAAAGTTCGTGGACCTGCCAAGTTGTTTCCTCCCAAGGGCATTTTTCAAATTTAAGAGCCCACAAGTGAAAGGGAAATGTCAGTTAACATTTATAAATAGATTGGTGATTTACAAAATTTAACACTAACAAAAGAGCATTTCAAGTACAATTACAAGGTACTTTTGTACTAATTACTCGCATATTAAAATCTACTTCACTGTGGAGAGGAAACAGAACTAGATTGCATTATTGACTATACTATTAAGAGGCAACCAATAGAAGACAAATGATCAAATGAGTGGTCCTCCAATATTAAAATTTACTCAGGAAAGCAACCAGTCAAGAACAATAAATCAACCAACATGCAACAATCAACTTCCAATAAACCGCTAACATAATGGTAAAATCAAATAAATTCAAAACATTTCCACATTCTAATGAGGGCAAGGCTTACTGTTACCATTTAAGAAAATTTTGAGACACAAACATAAATAGATAGAATTGATCCATGACACTAGTATCTGTTCATAAACCATAAATAGCTGCAGAAAGGCACAATTTCACGAATAAGTATTTCTAACAACATCAAGCCACAAATGAATTGATGAAGAGGGATACTTGCTCACCTTTCCGTGGTGTTGGATTGCTGTTGCAATACCACCAGCATTGACCTCGGCAAGACTCTTATCAACATAAAAGGCAGCCTTCTGATGAGGATTTTCCCCATAGCGGAGAGAACTCTTTAGGGAAAGAGGCACGGTAAAGCTGGGAGGGAATTTATCTGCCAACAAACACAAAAGACTATTTAATCTAAAATTCCACCAGATTAAGACAACAATATTGAATTTTCATCGAGATTTTTTTTCAAAACAAATGTTTTTCTCTTCATAATTTTCACCAGTGCTTTTTTTAACTTTATCTGGGATCAAATGACAAAATAAACGATTATAGTAAAGGAGATTAAACCAATCCTAGCTCTTACGCATTTGGCATAGATGAAACAGAAAATTTACCTCCAACAGTTTGCTTCCACAGCCATTCTGAGACAGCAGAATCATAAGAAGCTACATGTTGAAATGCCTTCCAAGCAAGCTTTCTGCGAAATTGTTGATCATCTTTACTTCCTTTCAAAAATTCAAGCAGCTCAGGATAGTCGTCAGTATCAACAACCACCAAGACATCCTTGTGATTCTGCATGTATGTTTATGCACATATCAAAAAACTCTTAGACTGTAAACTAAAAGCCATGCTTTTTGAAAAAAACAAAAAACAAAATTGATGGAACCTAAAACTAAAAAATTTCTACCATAGTTTCAAAAGCATATGCTCCCTCAATTAAAGAAATGGTCTCCTAGACAAATTTTTTTCTTCTTCAATTCATGGGTTCATACAAGCTTATAAATGCTCATTTTACAAGATAATATTCAAGGTAAAAATACTTATAGAATTGTAATATTTTTTAGGTGATTGGTGGTCATGGGTTTCAACCATTCTCTCCAAATCTACTTCCTTTTCACGTCCCAATGCCACTAAGCCCAAAATGGTTTTGAGCTAGAGCATTAATTTCACTACCATATTGGGTAGAGAAATTTTGTAATGTTTGACAAACTAATAACATTTTTCACATTTTAATCAAATTTGTGTACCAAATCGAGAGGAAACTAACATGAGCCCCAATACCAAGTTTGCCAATAATTTACCCATAGGTCAGCAGTTTCCTACCTTCGCAGCTGCTCTGATCATAGCCGGGCCACCAATATCAATGTTCTCAATTCCGTCTTCAAAGTCAATTTTTTGAGACGAGGTGACTTTTTGATAAAATGGATACAGATTTACCACAACAACATCAAAAGTTCCTGGAGAAATTATTTCAGAAAATGGTAGACAAGTTAAGCAGTAAGACCATGCATTGCACTCAAAATTTAGGATCCACATAAAATTCCAAAAATTGATTGCAAATTAAAATAAAGCTTACCAATTCCATGTTTATCAAGGGCGTCCATATGATGTTTTTGGTCTCTTCTAGCAAGAATACCCCCATGTATTGAAGGATGCAAAGTTTTTACACGGCCATCAAGCTGCCACCACAAAGTAAAATTATTCGAAGGAATCAAATATATCCTTTTTAAAACGATTTCAGGAATATGCAAGTCTACTCTATTCCCTCATACAAACCCTCCTTATGATGGTGGGAGTGGGGAGGGGGTTACAATAAAATGTAACTACTCTGCAGCCTACAATAATATCTTCAATAGTTGTACAAATCATATTCCATGAAATTCACAACATTTAAAAATGGTCCATAAGTGTTCACCTAATGTTATAATAACTTCAAACGGAAAAACAATAATGAGAAAGCAAGCAAGATAGAAAATTTGACAAACGTATAGTAATAAGAATAACACAAATTTGAGAGGGAGCATCTGATTAAGCAAGAGTATAGTGCATGTGCATCTGCTTCAAACTCTATAATAGAGCTTCAAGAGACAATAATCTATGCAGAGGAGATTGCTGCCAATTTTTCATGCCACATACAACTTTCAAATAAGTTTTTACATGAAATGTAAATTTTTCATTGTTGTATGAAATAAGTATAAAAGCCCTATCAAAAGATTCAAAACTTTACAAAAAGATATGCAACATATCAAAGTGGACAGACTGTTAATCCTATGATATTATGTAAGGTATGTCGAGAGTCATTAAAAATATTGTTTCTCTCCAACCACCATTTACAAAAGAAAGCATAAATAAACTTCAGCCATGAACCTAAGCAAAATAGTGAACTGACCATCGCATTGCACGCTGTCATGAACCTTACTTCCGGTCCTTCACAGTATAAGATAAAATTTTGAGAGATTACTGTTCAGTTCAGAATCTGAATAAAAAAAAAAGAGGTAGCATACCATTTCAGGAAAACATGTAAGCTCCTCCACTTTAGTAACGTGTACCCCAGACTTTTCCAACGTAGATGCTGTTCCCCCAGTTGAAACAATTGTATAGCTGCAAGTATATAAGATACAGGGAGTGATCTACATTCTCAATTTTTTGAAAGTGCACACCATAGGGGAGATACAAAAATACCAACGTATGAGTCATAACTTAGAATCCACACAAAAAATAATGGCATGTGAGCGATTATAAGAAGCGATGATCAATAACCAAGCAAAGGATTGAAAAATTGCATAATTAGTCTAGAAGAGTTCACCCCAATTCTTGAAGCCCATTTCCTAGAAATGAAAGATCTTTCTTGTCTGATAATGAAATCAGAGCTAGCTTCTTCCCTGAAATTGAACATAAAATTAGACAACTGACAAAGATAATACATCAAGCTCTCTAAGAAAATCCATTAAAAAAATAAAATCTAAGAGAGAACTTTCTATGTAAACATAACCGATACAAAAATGGTTCCAAATCAGACAAGTGTTACATCATAAAACAAGCAGAATTAAAATCTGAGTTCAAATAATTTTTTTTTTAAATCTTAAAGAGTCCATAAATATGGTAGCATTCACTTTCTCAAAGACTCACAAGTCAACTCCCTACTGTAAACAAACAAAACTTCCTTTCATATTTCTTATCCACCAACGTCCATCTCTCAAATACACTACAAACATAAAGTCAAAACTCAAACCTTTCTACATAAAATGCACACAAAATTAAAGGTTGCATATAAAATGACAAGAGAATACTACCAGAAGCAGATGATGAAGTGATCTTTGGAGAAAGAGTGATGGATTCAACATCAGCCATAGCTTTGAGAGTAGAGCACGACCGTCGTACTCGTACCACGGAATGAGTGTGGAGAGAGGCACGGGTGAGTAAAGACTGCATAGAGCCAATGTTTATAGGAACAAATCAACAATAAGAGGAAGAATTAAAACCCCAGAACATGGGATTGTTACTACCAACGCATAAAAGAAAACAAAATATAAAAGTTGAAAAATTGCACAATTACAAGAAGAGGCGAAGAAGTGGCTTCCTTGAGGAAAGACCGAGCGCGGAGTTCTCCAAGTGAATTAGAAGTAATAAGGGCGGCAGAAGAATGAGCAGCAACAGAGCTAAACATCACTATCACCCCCTTCGTTTTTCTCGCTTGATTTCTTGATACTAACTGCTTTCTCCCTCGTCAGCCTATCAAGCCGTAAGTGCTTCCTTAGTGCATATCCAAAAAATTTCGAGGTGTCATCTAACCTCTAAATTGGCTCTAAATTAACCTTACGTTAATGTAAAACCTTAAGAAACCGAAACTAAAAAATGTAAAACCTTACGTTAATGAGAGAGAGGGAGCGACAAGCTGAGTGATGGTTGTTTGAAGTGAGCCGTGATTATGGGTTGATCGGCGATGCTGATGACTGATAAGAATCTTTAATCATGTCAAATAAGGAAGATGACTGAGTTCCAGAGACTGTGTTGCAAATCAATGGAAAATTAGGGCTCCCATCTTTTTTTTAAGAAAAAACAAAAGAGTCCAATTGTAGCGATCAGGAGAATAAACGTAGGTTGGGTCAAGTGGGCTGGTTCAAGCAAAAGGAAAGGACCAACTGGTTTGGGCCTATTGCACTGACGCTTGGCCCATTTATTGGCATTTTGTGTGGGCTAGCTCAAGCCCAAACCCATGAATGAAACTCATCCTCAACTTTGTTCATAGCCACCATGGATCGAATGCATCACCGCCCTTTTTGACCACTAGGTCACTCCATGCTGGTTACATTTAAATAAGCTTTTGACTCTTCTAAATATTCTAAATAAATTTTAGGTTTGAGGCAAGTATTTATTTAAGAGAAGTTAAGTTAAAAGAAGTATTAAGTTAAACTGAATTTTAAGTTGTAGGGGTTAACAGAGTTTACTTAAGCTGAGTATTTTTTTGTGGTAGGGATTAAGCTAAATAGGGTTAAGTTAAACCTAGTTAATTAAACTGTGTTGGTTATGAATATTAAGGTGACCTGAGTTGATTTTTTTTTTTTAATAAAAAAAATGAATTAAATCAACTACCTCAATTGGATTTGGAATATAAATAGCTAAATATGTAAATTAATTAACAACTCATTTTCAATTAGTTAACCACAATTAAGTTAAAACTTTGTTTGTTATGAATATTAAATTAACATTTGTTGAACATATATATATATGTGTATATTTAATGAAATTAAAATGCAATGAATTAGATGAACTAACTTTTGTTTTATAATGACCCCATTAAAGAGTATGAATTTCTTTTAAAATATTAGTAATTGAATGCTCAAATTTATAATTGAATGGTGGATTGAAGTCAAAGACCCGTTTATTATGATGCTTAGATTTGAGTGTAAGTTCCACCTGTCATTTTCTTCTCGAAAATGTATGTTAGATCATCGTAACATAAGCTGTTGTTAGGAGTGTTAACTTAAACTGGATTAAGTTAACACCCAACACAAATACACCCAAAATATTTAAGTTGATTGAAATCTATCAATTTCAAATTCATTTAAGTTAATTGAAGTTTATTTGTTTCGCTTGTTTCTCTCAATTAAAACCTATCAATTTTGTGAAAATCATTTAAATAATTGAATTTAGTTTTTGCTATATTTAAATTAATTATTTATTTATTCATTATTACTACTTTTGCTAGAAAAATCTCATGATTTAAAAATCGCCAATCATTTTTAACCTTGCATGAAATAAAATCAAAGGTGAGTGTGGAGAGAAATTGAAGGCACTATCTTTCATTCAATTGGGATCATGGTATACAGGTAAATTTTGCCGGTCTAGAACAATTCTCTGGATTGAGACTTATAAAATACCAATTAACAATCAAATAGAATTAACATATTTCCATTTATTGGAGATTATTAGATCAAATAAAAATAATAATTTTTGATAGTATGTTAAGAATTATAATAGTTTTTTTTTACTTGATTAAAGTTGTGAAGATTCAACTATTCATTGAGATTATCAAATGTTTCAAAAGAAATTTGAGTTTTTTCATAGATTTCAAAATTATTATATGTTCAAATTTGTTAATATTTTATCTGTGGATCAAGACAAAGACTTAGTTGAAATTTTATTTACCTATCACTTATAGAAATACAAAATTATATCTATTACATTTATAAAAATAGAAATACAAAATTATCTCTATTATATTTATAAAAGTTAATTATTGTTGACTATATTTTGAATGTAAACTAATTTAATAAAAATAAATTGAGATTTTAAAATTATTGATAGTAGATGATATCTAAATATTAACTTCCACCAAATTAAATAATCTTGGTTATAAGTTTTTTTTCTTTTCTTTTCTTTTTTTTTTTTTTTTTTTTTTTTTAATTTTAATGTACACATTTGTTGAGATGATATAATATAAACTACAAAATGATTAACCAAATTTATTGAAATTCATGGTTCATGAGGAGAGTAGCATAATTTTTAATATTTCAATTGTGAATTAAGATTTTTTTTTTTTTTTTTTTTAAATCTTGTGAATTGAAGGATGTTCTAACCAAATTATAGTATGCTAAACCAAATCAGCAGTTCTTTTAAACTTTATAAATCAATTTAATTGTTTATGCAGATAGTATTATGGTATGCAGGATAGTATTGTGATTTCAAAATTAAAGTTTTTTAAATAAAACTTCAACATTAGCGATAATTAGATTTCTTCAACGTAAATTCATTATGAATAATTTATAAATTCCATTCTCAAGTCTAATAATGAAATACACAATTTTTGTGCAAGATCATTCATCAAATAACATTAAGTTCAATACAATATAGGTGTTCCTTTACAATAAATGTAAATAGGTTCATAACACGAATCAAATCTGTGCAAGAATTAGAAATCATAAAGAAAATAGATATTTGTTAGTACAATGGCCAATATAAAAAATTGACAAAAATTTATAAATCGAGTATCAAACAACTCAGAATTGCGAATACAACAATTTTAATGAAGACAGTAACAACGCCATCAAGAATCGTGGCAATTGAATTATATTTTTTGAGAAATTATGATAATTTTTACTCAATTTTGATTCATATATTTCTCAAAAAAAAAAAATATTTGGATGCAACCCAACCGTATACAGTTCTCTATCAGCATCACATTAAAAAAAAATTTTAATAATTGTGATGCACGAGGCACCACTCAGATGCAAGATGCAGCATGCATCCAAATAACCCCATGCAGAAATGTCACTCTTCATCCTATTGGCTTTCAATCCATTGAATTGTCAATAACCATCGATTTTATTTTATTTTATTTTATTTTATTTTATTTTAAATATCATTATTCATGCAGTTTCATTAATTTTTTTCCTTTTTTTTTTTGCTCCCATAAAATATATTAAAGATTAGATTTGTAAATCATTAAATATTAAATATAATATTTCCAAAAAGAGTATATTAGATTAAACATATTTGTATGTATCATAGTTAGTTTATTAAATTTTATTTCTGTTGTTATCTTTCTATTTGTTAGTTTTGCTATATTCTAGACTGTATATTTATAATTTCCTATGGAGGCGATTGAATATTATCATAAAACAATGAAAGTACAAATTGTAGAACTAAACTTTCACAAAATCAAATAAGCCTGAGGTTTCATGCCTGTGCATTTGAATTTTATATTGCAGTTGCCATTTTCTATAGGGTGTTTGGATTTGGAGGGAGGAAGAGGAAAAAGGAAGAGTTGTATTCCTTATCTGTATTTACTATATCAAATAATGAGAAAGCTGATAAGGATGACAACCGTACCCGAATCTCCACATTGATATGATATTGTCCACTTTAAGCATACACCCGCATGAGTTTTGTTAAGTTTTTGTGACTCTACATCTCTAACTTGGGTTAATTAAACGTAACATTAGTTAAATGTTGGGTTTTAGGTCAAATTAGGGTTAAACCTTATAAACCTATATAAGGTATCATTTGGGTGTTTTGTTCTTGAGAGAGTTTAGACACCAATTTTGTACCCTTAAAATTAGACAATGACAAAGATGATACATCAAATTCGTAAGAAAATCCATTTAAAATCAGTATAAACAAGTTCTGTAGAGTCAAGCGGTTTGTCTCGTGATAATAGTCAAATTGTGCATAAACTAGCCCGAATATTCACGGATATATAAAAAAAATAAAAAATAAAAGAGACTAAATCCTCAGTTCTTAACTTCTTAAGAATCACGTATAGAAATTGTAGTTTAACCAAATAAGTACTGTGAAAATTTTTGGGATGATCATATGAATATTTAGAAAAGTTGTAAATGTCTGACCTGGACTGGGGTCTCATCTAGGCCTTCACCTTATATGCATGAGTAAAACGACCTTTAAAACTAAGTCATGCTAAATTAAATGCTTCGTTAAATAAAAAAAAAAAGTTCTCAAATCAACATAAATATATTGGATACCCAGTTCATAAAACGGTTCCATAAAGTAAGAAAACAGTAAACACGTATATCTAGAAAATTTATGATATATATGAGAGAATGAAAGATGATAGAAATTAGTAAATAACAAAAAACGACTGGATATGACCATGGTCTCTACAACTTCGATTCAATCATCCTGATAAAGTCTGTTTGTACCTGTGGATGCACATAGAGAAAAGGGTGAGTTTATTAAACCCAGTAAAGATCCTTATCTTAGGATCATTATAAGCACGAATACGATAAATAGTAATGAATACATAAATCAACGATGAATTTAATGAGCAGAAGCATTGGGGCAACCCTAGTAGGGCTAAGTCATCCAGAGTCTTCGTGTTTAATACAACGGGACAACTCTGATAGGGCTAAGCCAACCCGGGTTTTCTAGGACTAAGGATGTCAGGGCAACCCTAATAGGACTAAGCTAACCCGTATAGATTACCTACTGTGGGCTTTCATAAACAATCAAATCATAATATGGCAATATTTTTCGAACACAAGAGGTATAAATCATGGATTTCAATTCAAAGCATCAAATAATTCGACTCATATTATCCTAACCATGCACATCACTATCCACATGAATCCGAGTTAAGGATAGGTTTTCCCTTTACGTTGGCCGATTTCTACTAAATACGCTTAAGAATGCATGACCTGCGGCTCCTGAACGTCTATCTAACTGAAACTGGTCAATACAAGATTAAGAAATCAAAATCAACACCTAAGACTATCAAATCAGACTCAGAGCGTCGAAAATACCCAAAATAGACTATCTTACTTTTTTCGGTAAGGTTGATAGCGGCGCATGGCCAGACGGCGACCGACAGGGGCGGCACTTGGAGGAGACGGCAGCGCCACGTGGATCATACGTGCAGGGGAGCAAACGTTGCAGGCTAGGAAGTGTGGCGTGCGTTGGATAGTGGAAAATAGGTTCGAGACGATGAGCAGGCTCGGGCGATAGGATGCGAGGCTCAAGTGCGCGTCCACCAATCTGGAGCTGCGAGTTCTGGTAGCGATGAAATCCAAAGGGACAAATCTGATGACGGCACTGGTAGATGGGGTTGTCGACACAGAAACAAAGGGAGGCAACCACTCCCTCGACGACATGCGACGGCCCAACAGGTGCTTCTAGCTCGCAGGCAGCAGCGTCACTCGCGAGGTGACACGTGGCATTTTTTGACTCATGAAAAATGATGGCTTTGCACGATGATGATAGTGTCGGCCCAGAAAGCTGTAGCCAATGATTGGCGTGTCTGGCGGCTATCAGAAAGCTGCAAAAAGGGCTCATCGAGATCTAAAACACACAAAAAAGAAGAAAATGTTAGCGCCTCCAATTATTTGACTTGAAAGAGCCTAACTTTTCTTTATATATAAGTCCAAAAAGTCCTTGAAAATTTACCAAAATACCCCTAGAGCTAAAAATGACCATTTTATCCATAGTTTTCAAATTTTGACTTCACGCCTCTTGAGGTGTGACTTATTTAAGCACTTTTAATCCAAGATAATTTCAAAAATATTCTCTGAAGTCCCGATAACTAAAAAAATGACAAGACTAACCTTGAAAATTAGGGGATAAAAGTCTGGGCTATTACAAAAATTATAGTCAAACCATAAGTAATAATACCAATAAGGAAGTCAAAGAGTGTTATGCTAAGGTGATATTATCTGTATCAATTCAATTGATATTCAAAGACAGATAAATGTAGTAAGAAAAACTGAAACATTGAGAAAGTTCAAGCATGCTAGGATAACTTACTTCTTTTTTTCTATTACAGGAAGTTCATATTTCTCATATCTCTCAATAATGACCTGGAATTAAACTCAAAACATCAAAAGAAAACCCGAAAAAAATATGCTTTCATGGATTCACACCTTATAAACAAAATAATATTACATAATTGAGTCTGCACATTATTTTCAGTAGTATTGTATTTTAGCATCAAAATTAATGAATGTTTCCTTCCATAGCTCTATCCAAGCCAACCACAAGAAAATTCTATCCATAAGTCATGGGAAAATTCGCATAATATTTTGCTCTTAGATAACAAAGGAAAACATTGAGAAAATGTAGAACGAGGACTAAAATCATCTATAACTATAGTATTTCATTTTCGGAGAAATTTACGCGAGCTATTTCTCAACGGTGCTTTTAGGCACGTCTCTAGAATCTAATGAATGATAACTCGACACCGATTTCAAGGAGATCAAGTGTATATGAGAATAAGTTGATTGATGCTCAAACAAAGATAGAGATATATTGAAAACAAAAGTCACGAGAATAATGACTCAATGCCAACGACACAAAAGTGATTTCATAAGAAAGTTATTATACGTAGTCAATACAATGCAATCAACAGATTAATGACTTGTGAAGCTGTGTGGATTTTTTTATGAACATGATATAGATCAAGAGTTCGTTACCTCACTTGTAACAACCCAAATTTTTTCTTCCCTTATAATTAAAGGTCAGTTTTGTACTAATTAGGACTTCAGAAATTAATTAAATTTAATTTTTGCTTAAATGTACATAATTGAGTTTCAACTTGATGGGGTAAAGTTAGAATTGAGAAAAAAATGTTGAAGAAATTGCTAATTTTCGCCCTGGGGGAATTTTAGTAATTACATGCATTTTTGGACTTAGATAAAGGACAAAACAACAATTATAGGTCAATCATTCAGCCGTCGACACAATCATTGATCTCTCTGAAATTTCGTAGAATTTCTAAAAACGAGGCGTGATTTTGCAAATCATTCAGCTGTCGATACAATCATTTTTGGACTTATATACATCTTTATTTGCAAATTCGTCCTAGCTATATCCTAAATGAAATAAGTAGTCAATCCTATTACAAAACCCTTAACAAGTGAACAATGAGCCTATTTTTCTAAACCATGTATTTACCCCGTAAATTGCAGTCATCATTTTCCCTCCCATTTTTCTCTCTATACAACTACTTGCAATTATTTTCAAAAATTTATGTGCACATTCAATAATCTTACATTTCCTAGAATGAAATTCCAAAATTAGTTTCATAAATTTATGATTATTAAAAGGTGACACAAAACACGCAACTTTAATTTATGACACTTTTTTGTAAGGCCAAACTGGATGATTCTAATAACGTGTCATACAACGCGTGTTTTAGTTTATGACACTTAAATTGTCTTATCCTCTTGAATTTTGTTTGATATAGTGTCATCTAATCTCATTTTTCTAGTAGTGGAATAAATCTCTTCCTTTCTTTTCCATTTTATCCCACCGTTCCAAACACCCTATGAGTTCATGTAATTAGAATTAAATGTTCAACTATTTTAGGTGAAATATGTGATAGAAGAGGTTACATATATCTCATATGAACAGAAAAAGATAACTGGCTTCCAAACACTCCTTTATTATTTTTGGAGAGTTTGTGTTACTACTCATAGTTCTGTTAACCAGCAGCAAGAATAAAGCATTTGAATGGAAATCGAAGGCTTCCAATTGGCTGAAACTCCTACATAGCTCCCATGGAAATTTAAGGTTAAATTATTATTTTTTATCTTGTTCTTCGAAATTTGTTATATTGATGAGACTCCGAAGGGAATTATTCAACCTCACGTGGAAATTTTAAGGTTGAAATATTATTTAGATGTGTTGAAACAAAGTCCAGAATTTATATCTAATTTAGAGAAAAACAAAATAAATTGAAAGCATAATTGAGATGAATAA
>JBBMEG010045660.1:0-17999 GCA_037832605.1 Cyclanthera cordifolia | reverse complement strand
ATGGCGTTGGCCGACCCCCGGGGGGTCGGCTTTGGTCCTTTAGTCCTTTGTTCGGGTCCCGGTCTCTTCCGAGACTTTCGGGCCATATTTTACGTCATAACATCCACCATATGACTAGAAAGGGTTATACTCAACCCAGTTATAAGCTAGTAAGAATTCTAAACATTAATATATATTACATGTTATGATTATTTTGCTCCACTTTACTAATTCATAATTGTTTGATGAATTTAAGGTATAAATATTAAAACCGATCCTTCTTCACGTGCACTACTACGGAGAGAATGGCGAAAGGGAAAGGATAAAGTGGATGAAGACGCAATTGAAGTCTCCAATCAAATTGTGTGGATGTTTAATTGATAGTAGGGTTAACCTTTAAAATATATTATGGATGTTCAGTATAATTGATAATATTTAAATTCAGGATGAGTTGGAAAATGCACATCAATGTGCAGATATTTTGACAGAAGCCTTGGGAACACCCGAGCATAGAGGACGTGTTAGGGGCCTGGGTCAATTTTTATCTCCATCAATTTACTTCCAGATGGCTCGTCCAAATGTTAATTAATATGGGAGAAAAATCAACTCAACGAAAAACGCAAGTTGGTTGCTCTCAACCATTACAATTTCATTGTATGGGAAATAATAATTGATCATTAACCTACGATCCAAAGAGAACCAATGAGGCAAGCAAATGAGATCCTTCAAAGGCCTCAAGTCATTAGATAACTCATTGCCCATCCCGATGTCGAAGACATAGGAGAAGTAAGTTGCATATTATTAAATTAATTTCATCTTTTATTATCAAATTAATATCGATATTCACTCTAACTATGTGTATTTTTGAAGGGTGTGACATGTTACCTTGCGATTGAGAATATAGAAAGCATTGTTGTCAATGACACAATGTATGGATCAAGCGGCGCATTCGCTAAGATTCGTAGCCTTCCCTAGGAAAGTACAACGTCGGCATCTTAATGGATTTAATAATTGGAAACGATGAGGATTTGAACCTTCCAATTCCTTTAAACGATGAGCTTCAATACCTTGGACAAGCCGTCAACACTTTTGTGTCATGACCACGTGCATAAATTATTAAGACAACCAATGTATCAAAAGAGGTATTTAATTTTACATTTCATCTTTATAGTATGTAACATATTATTATTTTACTAATAATAGATTAAATTTATGTCATAGCCTCACTACCAAACAAAGTAAGAAGGTTGTGTTAGATACACAATCTCATCAATCAGACATCACTCTTCCAACCACAATCAAGTTGGTTTATCACTTTTTCAAACATACTATGAATGATAGTGACATGCTATAAGTAGATCTTGCTGAAAACATGTTTGGTTTTCATCACAACTACTTTCTTGCAAGAGAAAATATTTTGCAATATTGTGAGATGCAAGAAATTGACTGTACTCCTCTTCTTTGTTACATTGCGTAAGTAATACATCTTTTTCAATTATTATACCGGTTGTTATATTTAATAACGTTTCCTAAATTTATTTCAGCTGCATAGAGGCTACCTACGATCAATCAATTCTCAATAACTACTTACAAGTAGACAGTAGTAGTTTTGCATCGATTTTGGGAAATCAAAATCAAGAAGAACAAATTAATAATCTTGCTTATCGTTTTGACATGATTATTGATGTCCATCGACGTATATTCTTTCTCTTTAATACCGAGTATGCATTTATAAATTTTAAACTTCATAGCATGTATTATATATATGAATATTTATAACATTTTTAAAATCATCGTTATATCTTTTAGGCACCATTGAATTTTGGTCGTCTTAATTCCTAAAGATAATATTGTTTATATTTTGAACTCGCTCGGTCAGAAGATGTGGGATAAGAGTTTAGCCCATATCATAACTACGTAAGTTTATAAAAAAATAGTTTTTTTTTAATTAGCTTATTATCCTAATGTTTCATTTTTATTTTATAGTTCTTATCGATTGTGACAATCAAAAAATGGGTTCAGATCCACAAAACTAATATGGAAATCAATGAAGGTACGTAAAACCAAATCATTTATTTCTTCTATTCTAATTTTTGTCATGTAAAATTATTATAAAAAAGTGATAAAAATTGATTAACTAGAGCCATTATCAATTGGAATATAATCAATAGTGTATGAATATTTTATCCAATTGTTCATACGAAAGATGATATGCAACACGCACACACCCGTAAATAAACTTGTAAGTTTTTGTTTTACTTCATTCACAATTTTAGTCAATATAGTTATGCAAAACTTTTTGTTTATTTATTTGATAGTATTTTTATATTTTGTTATGTTTTAGTTTAACACCACGAAACCATACAATACTCAAGAAGATATGGATGAAGTACGAACTGAATGGGCAAACTTCATAAGTAGATATTTATTAGTAAACAAAGGTTAATTAGTGTCACACTTATTCTACTTTTAAAAAAAATTTGTACATACTTATGATATTGTTTGTATATATATATGACATATTTTCTAGCGGGACAAAGTCTCTGCATATTGTGTTTTTTTATTTCTTGTAGGATATTAGTTTCATTTTTGGAATTTATAGGTTAACAGATTTTGGTAATCTTAATGTTACGTCGTTATGTTGTGATCAAAATTTCAATTAATTTCATAAGTTAGAAGTTAAATTGGAATGCATAATTAAAATTTGAATGTGAGAAAAAACTAGTAAAACTTTGGTTGTTTGACATTTTTATGACATTTTTATATTATATTTGCCTTGAAATAGACAAATCATCATTAACTTTTTTTTATACAAGTTTTGAGACTTTTAATGTCTAGCACGAATGACGACGGGCCATGATCAACACAACAAAATGATATATGTTAGTTAGCATTTAATAATAAAGGGTGAGACTCACCTGAACGATTCTTTTTTTAAAATAAAAAAACATACTTCAATGTCAGGTGAAACGTCAACATTTAGAAAATGTGTCGGTTTTGGGCTTACACCCATTGTAAATGGTGATGGTAAAAAACCGTCACTAATTCTAAAAGGTGATGGTTCCAAAACCGTCACCATTTAGAATTGGTGTCGCTCCAAAACCGACATCTTTAACAATTGGTGTCGTTTTAAACCGACACCAATTATATATGACATCGGTCCAAAATGTCACAAAAAACTTTTGGTGTCGCCCGCTCATCTTGCGTGACACCAAAGATCTTAGTGACGGTTTTCGCCCGTAACTAAATTAATGTGTTCGTCACTAAATGTCTTTAATGTCACCGATATTGATAATTGGCATATAAGCAAGACATCGTTTTTGAAAAGTGTCGGCACATGCCCGTCGCATTTTCTCTGGTTTCTACTAGTGTTTATAATACTATGAATCTACTACGTTCGTTCAGTTATCTAAAAGATACGACTATTTATCGAAATATTCAGTAATAACATTCATATAATACACTATATAATACATATTTCTTATTCTGTATAATACAACTTATTTTCTCTGTATAATACAGATTCCTTACTCTAATCAAAATGCACTTATCAAACAACACTGCATAATACATATATCTTATTCTAATCAAATTATAGTCTCAGTTCTTCTAAAAATATAGTTATCAACAAGATAGATGCAATACATTTGTGAAGAAAGTAGTTAACAACAAGATCTATTCAACACATTTGTGAAAAAGGTATTGCATGTACAAATTAATAATACAAATTAAATACATCTTCACACAACAAAGTACTAAACCGAATCAAAAACCAAATACAAACTGATAAACTTGAAATCAACAGACAATACCTTACAATAATCGAATCATATCTAAATAATACACAAAACATCGTAATCTCGATATTTACAAACATAAATCCCAAAAAACCTCCGTCCAAGAAATTGAACTCTTAAAAGTCAATGAAAAAAACACAGAACTCCCAAAATCATGTAGTAGAAAATAAGGTCTAGTTGGAAGTTGAAAATACGTTTATTTGCATGCGTCGTTGTGAGTTTGAAAATTTTCAAAATTTCCTTATACACAAAACGTGTATACGAGGGTAATCACGTAATTCACACTACCTCTATTTCATGAAATAAAAACGTAATTAAATCAAGTTTTTAAATAAGTTTGCAATTATATTAATCTAAATTTGGCTAATTATAAAATGTTGGCTAAATTTTTTTTTCTTATAAATGAAGGTACAAAAATATATATTTTTTCTTAAATTTTATTTATTATTAAGATATCATAGACTTACATTAGTAAAAAAAAAAAGGGGGCCTCTATCTCAAATTAGTTTAATATTCTAAGTCAAACGTACGTTCTTCACGTTTATGGAAAGCCAAAGTTATTGGAGAGATAAACATGGGAGAGCCAAAAGTCAACACTAAGAAGACAAGTTCAACCCCCATGTCGGTTTCGAAGCCATGAATTTTGACTTTTTTTTTTTTTGTTTGGACATTCGAATTTCCAACAGACAAAAAAGAAACAAAATGGTCGAAGAAGCCTGAAAAGCCGATTTTGATCATGGGTCCCTTTGTTTTTATATGACCTTTTGTAATTTTGAATATTATTGAATCATTTAAGACTCATATATAGTTATTTCATGAGATTAAAAATCAAACAAAATTCAAATTTTGAAATTACAGTGGTATTTATTTTATGAGACTAAAAATGAAAAAAAAAAAAAAAAAAAAAAAAAAAAAAACTTAGATTTTGTGATTACTATATTTCTTTAGTTTAACAAATTGTATAGTAATGTTCCTAAGAATAGTACAGTTAGTTGATGACTTGGGTTCTGAAGATATGCTCCCTCTTAATAAATTTTAGTGTTTAGGATTAGGAATAAAATTTTGAATTAAGAAAATTAACCAACACCAACAATAATTTAGTGTCATTAATGTTGATTCAAGAACCAAGTGGTTTTGAATTCGAATATCTGATGAGGTGTGTGGGAAATGGTTTAGGTGGAATGTTTAACAAACGCTCCATTTTCATTGGTTTTCCATTTTTTTTAAACGCTTGAAAACAAGTGTTTATGTGACGGTTTTGACGCCACGTAGCGCGATAAAAAAGTGCCACGTGGCGTCCATTTATTTTATTTTTTGAAAATCTGGATTTTTTTAATTTTGATTTTTCAACCTTTTTACAATTAATTTTTTATGAATATATTTATGTGTGTATAATATTATTTTTTTTATTCTCTCCTTTATCTCATATCATATTTTATAAACAAATCATTTAATTTAAAACTTTATTTTTTTATTTTAAATTAACTATAATTTTATAAGTATTTTCGTATTTTAAAAACATGTTTTATTAAATTAAATTTCATAATAATTTGATAAACTATTTCATATTCTATGATATTTTATAATCAATTTATTAATTTAAATGAATAAATGATTATAGAACAATTCAAGTTATTGTTTTCTTTTGTAAAATAGGTTTTGTTCAAAATAAATGTTTTGTATTTTATAATTAATAATCATTTCATAATACAATTCATATTTTATATATTTCGTTAGGTTGAATTAACGTTAATTTGATCTTTTTATTTTTGATTATCTAAATAAATTTTAAATAATTATTAATTTATATTTTAATAAAAATCGTTAATAAATTTGAACAAAAAGACATTATTATAAAAAAAACGATTTTGAATTATTTTTCTTCCAAATAATTCTATTTATTCTCATTCATATAATATCGTATTTTGAAAAATAAATATAAAAAAAAAAAAACATTTTGTAATTTTTAATTAATGATAATTTCATAATGCAATTTACATTTTGTAAATATATTTTGTCATGTTGAAGTAATATTAACTCCATAATTAAGTTCGTATTTTAAATATATATTTTATAAATTAAACTCAAACAAAAGTAATACATATTATTATTTTTCAATTATTTTAAATATTTATGAATTCATTTTGTCTTTTATTTTCTTTATTTAAGAAATGCAAAAAAAAAAAAAAAAAAACTTCAATATTAATAATAATTTGAAATTTGAAATAAAAAAATTAATTAAATATATTAATAAATGTCACATCATATCAAAAATATCAAACATTTTTCATAACTTCTCCATAATACTCTTGATCCAAACAAAAATTAATAACACGTCTTCTTAAAATTAATAACACGTCTTCCTAAGTCCCATTATTTCAAAATCTCACGCAAACATCTCCTAATTCTCAAGGTTGTTAACTAAAAAAAAAAAATGAAAGTAAATAAATTGTTACCATTTTTGACACCTAAGACACATAAATAAATAACAACAAAATGAGGCCCTCCATTGCAAAGTTGTGCACAGTATATATAAAAGCGGCACTCGCCCTAATTCACCCATTATTTCAAAATCTGATTTATTAATTTTTCTCTTTTTTTTTTTGAAAATCAAGAGAAGAGAAAAAAAAAAAAAGAAGGAAGAAAGAATTATAAATGGGGAAATTGGTTGAATTGTTGGATGTTGGAGTGAGAATTGCTGACAGATTTCACTCTCACTGTCCTCAAACTGGTCGCCTTTACTACCATCCTCCCGCCGTCCACGACGGCGACCACCACCGCCACCACCATAACTACCTCCTCCATGTCTTTCAGGTCTCTCACGGCGGTCACTCCACGGACCTAGCGGCGCCCTGCGGTGTCGAGACCATGGCTATGGATACGCGTTTTGATACTCGGATCTTATTTCAGTCGACGGTGGGTTCTTGATGTTTTCATTTGATTTAGGTTTTTTTTTTTTTTTTTTAGGGTGGGAAATTATTGTTCTGCTTACTGTAATTGGTTTGATGAAATTCTTATAAATTCAGAAGCTTATGTTATAAAGTTTATTATTATTATTATTATTTAATTCTACATCATTTGGAGTGGGGATTCTACTGTATCATGTGATGCACCTGTACTCTGGTTGGCCAATTAAAAATTAAAAGTTAATTTCAAACCATAAACCATGGTTAAATTAATGTTTATTTGGAACCTTGAATTGAACTTTAAAATGCATCTGCCTCTCTAAATTTTCTTTTTCAAGAATTAACTTAGAGGATTTTATATGTAAATTATGTTCTCGGATTTTCAACCTATCATGAAGTTGACTAATTGGTCAAATGTGCCTTTCGTAAATAAGATATTGGCTCGATCAATAATTGTCACCTACTTAAATATAAATTTATTAAAAATTTCATGACAAAAATTACATGTTATAAGTTGGTTCAGACAAAAACATAAATATTAACATTGTGTTAGGTAAGTTGGTTAGGAGATTGTTTAAAAATAAGTTTCAAAACCCTTGAAAAGATGAATGCTTAAAGAGGTTTGAATATACGCTTCTATAACCTAATCTCATTATTGCGTAAGAAATCTACCTGTGTACATACTTAAAGAGAAGGAGAAGAAGAAGATACATAATGAGATTAGACTCATATCTTCTATTCGACAAGGACGAAAGACAGTGTGTAGTAAAAGAAGTAAATACAGAGGCCAAAGGATAAATGATATTATGTCTTAACTCTCCCTTCAAACGTGATGCCAGGGAGCTCAAGTTTATCACGTGACATCTAAAATTGAGGCAAGCATAACAGTTTCATTAGGCAATGGTTAGAAAGTTGGTTCATAGAGATCTTGTACCCAAACATCTAATTGTCGACAAAAGAATCTGATCTCGCATTAAATGTACATCAATTTCAATATGCTTTGTGCGGAGTGTGAATAATGAAGTTGCAAGCAAGAGTGGTTGCACTTATATTGTCATTCATGCGATTAGAATTGCATAAGAGAATGCGGGGCTCATTGAGAAGGGAATTGATCCCATTTAATTTCATCGACAATGTGTGTAAGAGCACGATAGTTGCCTATTTCAAGCCATAGATAACCTTTTTCAGATGACAAACATGGTTAGAAAAATGTGAATGTGAATCAAATGCATGTACATTGCTTCTTGCAAGGAATGAGGGTAATACCGATTTAGAGGATCGAACCCGCGACATGGATGTTGAACTGGATTACCACCAAATAATGAAACGAATCCAGTGCTGACCCTTTATTAAAGAGATGGTTGATTAAATCTTGGATATATTAATTAGACATTTATTAATTATTGGGAAAATATATTGGATATATTATGAAATTGGCATTTATTGGAAAAATATCAATTAAAACAATATGTGGAATATATTGTTTAATTCGAAAATCCTCCTCTCATAAATGATGAAGGAAATTTCATCCCTCCAAAGGTAAGGATGTGATTTTCGAATTTCACCTAAAAATGAAAGGGAAGAGAAACATATGTATTGGATGAATATTTTATTATTATTTCCAATGTCTTTTAATATAAAATATCAAAAAGATATTATTCTTTCCCTTTAAATGTCAATTCTCAACTATAAATAAGAGTCATAAGTGCTCTCTATTATCATCCTATCTCAAAGAGAGAACACTCTTTCTAAAGTTGAGATCTCTTTTCTCTTCCTCATAGTCAGATTTTGACAAAATTATACTCCTAGCTTCCATTCTATAAAGGCTTCCTACCAAGTACTCACTACAGCAAAGAAGTCATAGCTAGAAGATTGGAGGAGACTGATCAAGTAGTCCATGAAGAAGATTGATCGTACTCAACATAAAGATCCGTCAGATTAGATTATAAGTGTCATTCAATGTGAGTAAAGCTTATTATACAACAAATCAATCACCTAGGGTTTTGCATATAATTAATTAATTGGATTAACCAATGATAAATTTTTATTATCAAATGCTTCCTCCGCGTTAAATGCATGCTCATACTCTTTATTCTCTACGTATATGGATTTTGTTGAAACACAATACATTGTGATACATGGAATATAATACTCGCGTTTAGAGGACTTGTCCCATAAACCATTTGTTTTGTTTTTCATTATGGCATGTGTGGTGTGTTCTTAACTTCCCACTATTTTGTAACAACCATATGTAGTTTTCATTTCATTGTTTTATTCTCTTAATAGTAAAGAATTTGATGGATTGCAGAAAAACACATACAAGAAATTAAGAGAGAATTACCAAAGTGTTCATTTATGTTTTCTTCTTCATATTTTTTGATCCTATATGCCTACTTTTCCATTTATAAAATACGAGCCAGGAAGAGAGAAGGCGTAAAATAATCAAAAACTCTATTGTTATTGGTACTCGTTATGGAGTTGACTTTCATCTCAGTTAGAAAAAAATGGTGGGAGATATGCTCTATTCATATGTTTTTATGCTTTTGCTATAAGCGAGTAATTTTAGGAAAAATTACCAAATTAGTCAAATCTAAAAAATATTACAAATATAGTCACTTTCGAAAAAACTAACAAATATAGTCATTGCATTTATGAGTATTGTCACATATTTTTTTATAATACCATATTAATGATTATAGATGCAAATATTTTAGAATTTGCCTAGAAGTGCACATCCACTACAATTTTTCTTAATTTTATTGACATATAGACATATTTTATACGTGCATATGGGTGATTTCGGTTTAGTTTTTGTCGATTTTGTACCAAACCGATAATTGAACCAATATTCTAGATTTTTAAATCATTTGGTCTAAATCGATGTCCAAGAAAGGATAAAACCATCAATTCGGTTTTTATGTGATTTGATTGAGTTTTGGTTCAATTTTTAATTTTTATTTCAACAAGAACTTGGTTTATTTTTTTAATTTTTTTTGTCTCATTTTCAATTTGGTTTTAATTTGATTATAAAGATTTTTATTTTACGAATAAAAAACAACATTCCCCCTACATATCACAATATTTACGATATTGTTACTTCATATTTCGCATTTAAATTTGTTTTCCATCAAATCGAAATACTTATATAGTTTTATAGTTCTTAATATTTATATATTCGGTTCAGTTTGATTTTTGTTGGTTCTTCAATCAAGATTTGAAACCGAATTAATATATTTTAATTTTGTTAAAGATCAAAGTGAATGATTCAATATTGTTATAAAAAATCGAATTGATCCATTAGATCGGTTTAGTTCGATTTGACTTCGTCGATTTTTGGTTTTTCCTGACACTCCTATACGTGCATCGCCAAATGATAGGATGAAATCATTTTCTTTCCATTCATTTCCACATCTCTCTAATTGATTTTGTGCACTAATGATTGGATTTTTGGATTGATGAGAGGAGAAGAGAGAAATAGAAGGAAAAGAGAAAATAGAGTGATTTTGGAAAATGAAGTACATGTTTAGGAATTGATATTCAAGAAACGAGGGTTACGAAAACTTTTTGAGAATTTGTATTTAGGAAAACTTTGGTAAGAAAATTGACTTGAGATTTGAAGAGAAAAAAATAATTAAAATATACTAAAAATAAATAAGGAGTTGAACTCTTCCTCGATGTTTTGACATAATTGCCCCTAATAATTTTATATTAGTATAAAGAATAGATAAATGTGAATGTCATTCTATAAAATCTACTTGAAATGAAATTAATCAAATCCGGAAAATCCTAGTTATCAACCACATGAGCATCTGTGCTAAACGAATACGCTCGGTCGGTCGTGGGTTATCTTTTCACCGTAGGGTTTAGCTCTGATTCAATTCGCCATCCCTCTCTCCGCCGCAATGGGAGGAGCCACCAGGTTCTTCTTCCTCCTTTCCGGCCCTCTCCCTCTAATTCATCACCACCACCGCCCTTACCTTCTGCGCCTCGCCTCTCACTATCACAACTTCTTCCGATCTTCTCTACAGCCCAGTGCTACAATCTTATCCCCTTCCTTTACCGCAATTAGAGCCTCTCGCCAAGTCCATTCCCAGGTTTCCACACTTGGAGACGATTTCGGTACTTTCGAAGAGTCTGGATCCTCCAGTGGCGTGTTTTCTCCAGATTCTTATACTTGGCAGGAATGGTCCAAGTTCATCCGGAGCCTCGACGCCGGTGGCTACTTCGGTCGTCAGAATTCTGGAAATGAGTTTGTCGCTAGTCAGGAGCTGCCGGCTGAGTTCGTGAATGCGGCTAATGCGTGCTTGGCGTTTTCTCTCGAGCGCGAACATCTCCTAGGGTTCGAATTCTGCTCTTTTTACTATTAGAAAGCCAATTTTCTATTGATATTTAGCCATTTGTGTTTATTTATTCAATTGTTGAAACAGATTGCTTCCTAGGAGGGATATTGAAGTGTTGGTTGAAAGTGTGAGCCCATGTCTGTTCATTGATGGGGATGCTTCATTGAGAAAGATGAAGTTGTTTTTAAGAGGGGATGAAACTCAGGTGAGTATGTATTTTGGATTAGTTTCTGTTAATTCTTCGTAATGTCCCGTTATAGCTGTAGTTTCCGTATCAATGGGCTTTGTGATTGTTCATTACAAACCTTGTTGATTGGCGTTTGTTAGGGGACCAAATAAATTAACAAACTAAGCCAGTCTTGGTTTCTTGATGCCTGATAGCTCCTCCAAATACCCCACGGCCACGACTCCCTTAACTCTTGGTAGTACTCTAGCAAACAAGAACACTTTGGTTTTGATACTTTTGGAAATTCTCCATATATGTGTCGCAAAAATATGTGTTCTTTTTCCTTATTATTTTCAATATCAAACACTTCACAGACAATGAACATTTCACGGGCACACCATTAAAAATTAAAACTAATACCTTTCAAGTAATAGCGCGACAACAAAGTAGTGTTGGTTGGAGGTCGTTGACGACAACATCCATCAAAGATAGATGGACAAGAAATGGAAAATAGAAAGAAATAGTGAGGTTTGTGGACCTTTGGTAGGCATTTAAAGAATGGCGAGGTGTTTCATCTTTTTGGACTTAAATGGACTCATATAACTATGTGGCTAAATTCAAATTCTAATTAAATTTTCAATTTTCAAATGGTCCCAATTTTAATTATTTTTCATAGTTAGTAAAAAAATAAAATATCGCTGGTTTGATATTTTAATATTATATAATAAAAAATAATAATAAATAATGTATCCTGATGTATTTGTGTCCTCCATTTCTAAAAACTGGTGTCTTCGTGTCCATGTCCTGTCTTGTCCCTATCTCATTTTCGTGTCCATACTTCTTAAGTAGTAGTACTACTACAAGTTAACAAGAATCTCGCTGTCCTCTGCGTTCTACTACTAGCCACAAGCATAATGGATACAATTTTCTAGCATGCTCCAAGCTTAATGGAAACAATTATCTAGGATGCTTATGATTAGTTCGAATGTTTGTGTGCAAGAAGAGAAAGGGTGGGCATATTCTTGGAACAAATACAAAATGAACTGAACTGTTACTAATTTGGGTTAAGATAGCAAAAGCAACATGAATGAGAAATGAAAGAAAGATGAAAGATTAAGAAAGTTTTTATATACGCACACAAACATATTAAGAAACCTTGCTTTGACTGAAAGAAAGTTGAATACAAATTTTTCCGACTTTAGTCCCGATAACTTGATTCATATTTCTCAAACCAATATTCAATCTAATGGAAATAACTTCCATTGAGAAGAAAGGTCTTGATGTGAATAGGTGAGAAATTTGATGTACTAAAAACACTGTGGAGAGCACTTGAGAATATGACCCTTTATAATTGCTCTGTTTCATTCATTGGTAGTAACTTCGGGACATTTTATAACCTTGGGTTTGGATTGGGGGATGAAGATACCTTCTCATGGTAAAAAAGCTTTTTACTAAAGGAACAAAATATAGTTAGAAGCACACAGAGGAAATGGGTAGTGCTTAATTTATTTATTTTTATTATGCGTCACAGCTTTTGTATTCTATAAATGATTGAATTTGACTTTATTGTTTAAAATATGCAACTTTAAACATGTTAAAACTTTTACCTTCATATTAGCAATGGATAATTATTTCTTCTAGAAAATTTCCGTTTCAATATTGACCTTGTGCTTGTGTTATCACGGTTGGTAGGGCTTGGATTCCGATAAAGCACGGACAACTGATTTATTCAAATTTATCTTGAGCTATGCAAGGAACCCGACTGTTTCTTCAGAAAGTAATCTGTATGGTAGAGATCAGGTAGAATCATCTGTAAGGAATCTGTTAAGTCAACTATGCAACCTGTCTTTTAGCAATCCAGGTACGAAGCTGTTGGAGAGGGTTGATCAGTTTTCTGACAAATATGGGCAATCACGAGGGCCTTATGGGCCAAAAGTTGAAATGAAAAGAGGGGACTGGATTTGTCCGAGGTAGATAGATATTCTTTTATTGGCTACCTTTTACACTGCTCTTGTTTCATGTTTGTTTCTTCATCTGCTTTTAGTGTGTGCATTGATATAATCTTTTTTTTGGATATTTATGAGTGCAGTTGTAGTTTCATGAATTTTGCAAGGAATGTAAAATGCCTCGAGTGTGAGGAGGCACGACCAAAGAGACAGCTGGTTGGTGGAGAATGGGAATGCCCTCAGTACGGAGTGATTCTCTTCAGTCTCAGAATTGATACCTTTTTTCCATTTCCTTTATGCTGAATGAATAAATGTAAACTTACTTTCTGATTACTTTGGCAGATGTGATTTTTTCAATTATGGGCAGAATATTGTGTGCTTACGGTGTGATTGCAAAAAGCCAGGGCCTCCATCTCTCAGTAACATCAACATAAATTCTGGTTTAGGGAATGACAATGGAAGTCGGGCAACTAAGGTTGACATTGAAAGTAAATTGGCTGCAAATGAAGAGAAGGCTCAACGCTGGTTTACTAAGTTTTCTCAGCTGGACAGTATGACTCATTCAGACACCTCGATAACAGATGAAGACTTCCCTGAGATAATGCCATTGAGAAAAGGAGTTAACAGATTTGTCGTGAGCACAAGAAAGACACCTCTTGAGAGGAGGTTGGCTAATGATCAGTACAAAAGAAATTTAGGCAACGATGGAGGTCCAGAACAAAACAGCAGTGAACTTTCTGCTTCTAATAATTCTCTTGACAAATCTATAAGCCGAAGTTTGGATGACATTCTTGGTCGCACATCCACTAAATCCACGAATGTTGGAAATGAGCACAGTACTGGTGCCCGTTATACTTCATCATCCAGCTCAGGTTCTTCACAATATGAATTTTCAAAAGGAAGTAATTCCAGTTATGCTCCATTTGTTCCATTACCTCCAGATATGTTTTCGAAAAAGCCCAATGAGAGTGAGGTAGTTGGTCCTGATACTAACAAATTCCTTCCATCAGGCTCTAATGAGTGGACAGGCAATGCTTCCCAGGGCAATGCATTGAACAACATAGGAGATATTCCTTCTCCACCACCGAATTCGACTCGGAAAATCAATGAAGGGAAGGAGGAAGATGAAAAATCTGAGAGATGGTTTAAAAGGGTTGCTGAACTGCACAATGTGACAGATCTGACTAGTGCAGTTTCTGATGAAGACTTCCCTGAGATCATGCCAATGCGCAAAGGAGAAAATAGATTTGTAGTCAGTAAAAAGAAAGATCGCTCTTTAACATCTCCGGCATATAAGGGGCGTGCAGCCATGGAGCAAGCTGGCAGTTCCAATTTCATCCCCTTTGTTCCCTTCCCACCCGACTACTTTGCTAAAAAAGATAAACCCTTGTCTGATGATTCAAATAGTAAAGTGACTGAAGCTCAGTCCAATGACACTAGAATTGGAGATGATAGAAATAATTCTCAACAGTCCTATAATCAAGGAACTCAAACAGACAACTTCAACTCAGAACATCGCACGGGTAATTCAGGTCGGAACAATGAAGCTATGGAGTACCGAGTACCCAACATTCAAAGCTCAGACACAAATTTTGTTAGTTCTCAACCTGCTCAAGAGGATGTGGCTGATAACAACAGAATTCTAGCTGGAAATCCATCTCCAGCATCGGAGATGCAGAACATCAGAGAGAAATGGAGTGGAAAGAGTTTGGAGGGCTCAGCAGTGACTGAACCAGATCCATTGGACATGTCAGAGGAGGCTAAAGCACAAAGATGGTTCCGTCGTGTTGCTCAGATAAAGGACATCTCCGAGCTAAGTCAGATTCCTGATGAAGATTTTCCATCAATAATGCCTATGCGTAAAGGCGTCAACAGGTTCGTAGTCAGCAAGAGGAAAACACCACTGGAAAGAAGGTTGACGTCGCCTCAATACAGAAGAAATCTGCCCATCGTTAGTTCAGACCCACCAAAGAGGGAAAATGATGGCAATTGAAACAGCAAAAGGTATTTATTTTCTTTCATGAACGGAGATTAGTGGGTTGGTTTATTCTGTATCGTGAAAAATGAAATTTCAAATATGGTTTTTATACCATAAAATATTTGGTTATGCTGCATTGTTGATTGAATTTGATAGAATAATACTTCAGACATATAATTGAGAACTGTTACGCCTCAGAAACTTGTGTATAAAATGTTTTTTGGGTTTCAATTTTAGGTTTATGCAGAACTTGTCTTTGGTTATCAAGTAGTAGTTATTCTGGATTTTTGTATCTTTATTTTGCAAGAACTAGGAAATGAATTTTTGTCACTATTATATAATTAATTGAAAATTATGTCACACAATCTTTGGAGTATATTCATTTTGTGATGGTGGAAATTGTTATACTATATTTTTTTTTACAAGAAAAGAAATGATATTTAATACCTATGATTTGATACATTCTAAATATGTAGTTTGTGCATTGGTTATTGTTTACAAATTAAATATGTGAATATTAGTGATTCATGTGTCATCGTGAACAAAAAACATATTTTCCATGTAAATAGTCATCTACCTGTATTTAGTTCATCAATAATGACAAACCAAATCTTAGTTCTTAGACTATTTTTTTAATTTTTATCCAATGATATTGACTAAATTTTAGTGGTTACACTTCAACAAAAAAAAAAAAAAAAAACAAAAAAAAGTCTTGGTCTTTGTTAGAAATATATATTTTTGAGATTATAAATTTAGTTTTTATGATTTCATGAAAGTTAAACTTTAGTCTTTATGATTTGAAAATCTAGACTTTAGTCTATGTGGTTTGGAGAAATATAGAATATAGTTTTTTTTAAGCGGTAACGATACACTTCCCTAAGCTAGGCACTAGGAGACATCGAATGAATAGAAACATGAGAGGTGTCTACAAATTAATGTCACACGTGAGTCTCAGACTTGAACCTTGTAGTCCCTATGATTTGGAAAAATATAAAATTTAGTCCCTAGGGTTTGAAGAAATAGAATTTAGTCCCTATGATTTGATAAAATCTAAAAAATAATCCATTGTTATTGGTAAGCTAATTAAGTAGGTAAATGTGTTATATATATATATATATATGCATATTCCAATTAATTACTTATGTTACACTCTCATAATTAAACATAAAAATAATTATCTTCTACATATTTTATTCACCAACAATGACGGACGATATACCAATTCTTTATATTTTATTAAATATTAGGGACCAAATTCTAATTATTCAAACCATAGAAATTAAATTGTAGATTTTGAAATTATAACTAAATTCTAGCTTTCATCAAATTATAGAGATTAATTTTTTTTTTTTTTTTTTTTTTTTTTTTGTTGATTTAGTTTTAAAAATCACCATCATTTTTTATAAATTATAAAATATGGGATATATTTTCATAACTTTATTATCATCATTAATATTTTTGAATCAATTTCAATTAATAATCATTTCAAATTTATTATAAGAATTATTTTTAAAAAGTTAATTTTAAAATGATTTGAAAGTTTAAATTTAATAATCATTATGAAGTTGATTCCATGAGTTAAATTAATATCCGTTAAATTTTATTTTGGTCCATTTTTCTTCCATATTGATAATTATTTCAAACGTCTTAGTCCATGTGTTAAATTATTATTAGTTAAATACTATTTTGGTCATTTGATTTTGAGTTTTATTTCATTTTAGAATCTAGACGTTCAAATGTTAAATTTTAGTTTCTCTACGGTTAATTTTGTTCTATTTTGATTTATTAATTTTCAAATATTTTATTTTAGTACCTGAACTTTAAACAAATCCTAAAATTAATTCTGATCAATTTTTTTTATTTAATTTATGTTTCTTAAAAAAAACATACTTCTCCATTAATTTTAGAAATATGTTTAAATTTCTAAGATTATTTAATTATTATGATAGTAAAATTATTTAAATCATTAACATTATTGAATCTAATTTCTTGAATATTAATTTCAAATTTACCAAAGGAATAATTTTATATTTTTATTTATTTTATTTAATAACTTAATAAAGTATTAATTATAAAGTTCACAATAACGATTTTAGTTCAAAAATCGAGATGAAGGATTGAACCAATGATTATTTCAAATAATTGGTATAGATTAATGCGGCAAATTTTATACATAGATGATAAAAAATCATATATATTAAACTTTTATTTTAATTAATTTAATAAAATTATTAATCGAATATCAAATTATACTTAATAACAACGTAACTAGATATGAGTGTTTGTTGTGAGATATTAAATATTCAAAATAAATCCTCATTCTAAATACTAATTTTAAATATTTTTATAAACTACATCCAAATAAGATTTTGTCTGTTTCTAAATACTTAAAATAAATTTGGGAAAATTACACAAACCACCCCTAAGCTATGAGGTTTGTAACAATTATACAGTTAATGATCAATTATATCCCTTAAAATTTGACAAGTGTTGCAATCTACTCCCAAAATTAAATTTACTTATTATAATGGAGGGTACAAATGTCATATCCAAAAGAATATTTCTCCCTCCTCTTCAACTCTCACTATCTCTTGGTATTTCTTCCTCAAAGTTAATAAAACATAAAATACTCATAATAAAAATATCTAAATCTTGTAAGGGCGCGTTTGGATGGATGAGAAAGGATGAGAGAGATGAGATGAAAAGTGTTATTAAAATGGTGTTTGGTGGGGTGGGAAGTATTAGGAAAATGGTGTTTTGTGGGGTGGGTTGAGGTGGGATAAAAGTAGATGGATGTGATTGATGAGATGTTTTTTATAAAAAGTAAAATGGATTGTTTTTTTATAAAAAGTAAAATAATTAATAAATAATATTTTTAATTGAATAT
>JBBMEG010045649.1:0-18000 GCA_037832605.1 Cyclanthera cordifolia | reverse complement strand
ACTTGCGTTGTTTTATCCTCGTCGCTTTAGCCTAATGCGACACACCTATCCACTCTGTCGCATCATTTTCTTTCCGGTGAAAGAGCATTTATGCGTTTCCTGAAACATCTAAGGTGACAGAGGTTTCTGCGTCGCCTTAGGGTTATCTAAGGCAATAGAGTTTTATGCATCGCGTTAGGCTTCTAAGGTGGCAGATCATTTATTCGTCGTCTTATGGTTGCACGATAAGGCGACGCTATGTTTCCGTCGCCTTTGGGTTTATGTATATTTTTTATAATTAATTTTATGATTTTAACATACAAATTGTAAGTTAAGAAAACAACACAACATTCAATAAACAGTAAAAGAACATGTAATATACTAAAACAATAGGTCGATGCACCGATGCACGATGCACTGTGTTCACATAAAAATTATGTATAACATGTTCCAAAATCCACTAAATAAACTAAGTGTTCACATAAAACAAGAAATAAAAAAACACTAAATCTTAAAACAAACAAAAAAAATCTAAAAGTATGTCGATGCACCGTAATCATCAGGTGTTGATGCACTACATTTGTAATAAACAATAAAGAAGTATTAGTTTTTTTGGTTTTTATAAATAATAAATTCAAAAGATAATTCTTTAAAAAATTCATAAGCATAACAACGTCTTTTTAATTGACCCAAAAATTTTAAACCTGTTCACACGAATATAGTATATTGAAATTGAAATTCGTAACTATCTTTGTTGTAGAATAGTCACAACATATTTGATAGAACTTTTAACTATAAATAAAGAACATGCCTTTTTACTTAGACGATTCGGTGCCGCCATCAATCCTCTTCAACAGCTCAGCTAGGGTGACATTCATTCTCGCCTGTTGATCGGTTAACTGAGTCACCCATTCTTGTAGGCGTGTATTCTCCATTGTCATTGTTGCTAGTCTATCGTTCACCTTTTGATCATGTTATGAAGTGGATCCGGAAGCTCTTGAAGAAGAAAATGAAGATCTTCCTCATTTATTTGGTGGCAAGTAAGTTCTGCCTCGAATCTCCTCGTGTGCCTTTCTAACACAAGTTCGCATACCTCTTCCTATGTTAGAGACGCTCTAGCTGCAGCCGATTCATCTCTCACTTTCATCATCTTCTCCTACATAAAAAGTAACAAAACATTAGCTTAAGAGAACTTGAAATTACTTTAAGTTAGACAATTAAAGAAACTTACATGTGCTTCCTTCGCCTTATCGTTAATCCATCCATGTTCATTTTATGTTTGGGGCTGTTTGAAACACACAACCATAAACACGTCGATGAGACCCATCTCTTCCCCTTGAACAGCGACTCGCTAAATTCATAATCTTATTAAATAATTTAGTTACCGTAAATTAATATTAAGCAAAGTTAAAAAGATGCAATTAAGAGGCATACATCTTCTACAATCTTTACGAATGAATGTGGGCCAGCATGGTGATTGTATGGCAGAGCAGCTCGAGCTTTCTTTCCCCTTTTCTGTTTCTTGTTCTATTTTTCACTCACTCATCTATCACACAGAAAGTATCAATCATTGATATCAATTACATTGTGGTGGGGCCTATGGCATCGTTGGTCCTAAGGAAATTGACTATAACAAAATGGATAAGAGATAACTTTATTTTCATTACGTACCAAAGGAAATAGTTTAGTGATTGATATAACATACAAGTAGTGTTGGTAGAGCTTGTATCTATGATCTTTCAATCGTTTTTGCATCACTTCTTCGATGTAATGACTGATGATAGGGTTATTCAGATCTAGGTTATAATGAGTCTGTTGAGATGTAATATATACATGAATATGCTTTAAATGTATTGAATATGTATAGTTAAATGAAAGTATACTTGAAAAAGTTAAAGTTCTAAGTTACTTTACCAGGAGGTTTTGTTTCACGAGTTCAATGTCAGCTTCACTGATCTCTGACCAATTCTGTGCTCGTACATGAAGGGTTTGTCTCACCAGTACCCCAATCTTGTTGCTTAGCGTATTGGTCGGGTTACCAACAACCTTCTTATTTCTCTCACTAAATTGCATAGTGTTACGTCCTTCCTTGGCAACCCATGTGTTCTATAGTTCGCCCTTCGAACGACCTCGTGGTCTACTAGTAGCGGTGCTACAACTACCTTGCAAAAAAAAAAATACAAAAAGAGGAACATTATAATACTTAATAGCATTTTTCATAAAACATTTTTACCTCTAGACTCAATTGTGATATCAATAGTAGCAGGTACAACATCGTCAGTATATGTGTCGTGAAATACCGAGTCTGCCCTAGATCTCAACCTAGAAGGCATAATGATAACCTGTATGTTTTAGAAGTATTGCGTTTTTTGTAAGTCTCATTTAGTAAATTCATAAACACTAAAATATAAAATAAACTAACATTTATCCTTCAGTAGTCATCATCGTCGTCATCCTTAATGAATTGATTTTCATCTTTTTTATCATCATTCAATGATTGCTCTAAAGATGTTGGTTCAACATCGAACCTTTAAATGTCGATTTCTTCTAAAGACTCTTCGACTCTATTTCTCCCTTTAAGTACTATGCATTCGGCTTGATCTATTTGTCCTTCTCCAACTTCTTGATTTTCCACTTTAGGGACATCCCATAAACTTTTGTTCAAGACTAGCAAGGATGAATGACTCATTTTTAAATCAATATTGTGATGTAGTGATCGTTCTTAACCCTAAATGATTGTGATTTCTTCTTTTTTATTGTCTGTGTTGAACCAATCATATCTGAACACCATAACTTTTCTTCCACTCACGAAGGAAGCCTCTAAAACTTCAATGAGTTTACCGTAGAAGTTGTTGGAGCCATTTTATCACCTTTACCATGAATAACGAATATGCCACTTTTTTGTGTAACATGTGCTTCATCATTCGTTCTTTCGGCATAACACACTCTATTAACTATACAAATTGTATACGATCGGTAAAGTGAAGTATGCCCGAAAGCCATTGCATACAAATGATTACACTTATTCCAATTCTTTTTCAATTCAAGAACTTCTTTTTTGAAGCACTCACGGTCTTGTTAGTGTTTTTTATATAATTTATCAGATGTATGAACAATTGGTTTAATAAATTCCAGATGTTGGCTAAGATTAGTACTTATTTTATCGCAATTGTTTAAAATATACCAATTCATCTTTTTCTTATCCAACGAATTGAATGTCACATTTGTTGCCATGCCTAATGAACGAACATTCTGTCTGTATGTCTCATACTCACCAAATATTTCGATGTTTAGACTTGTATCATCGTTCCTCTCCGTTCTATTCAACTTAGTCGCTATCTCGCTAAAATATGATGAACATTAGTTTAAAAACTCATTCATCACATACTCTTCTACTATACAACCTTTTAGTCTCTATTTTATTTCTCACTTTAGCCTTAATAGTTCCTAAACTTCTTTCAAGAGGGTACATCCAACTGTACTTAATTTGGCCGACAACCTTACATTTGTACGGCGAGTGAACAATAAAGTGGACCATTACGTCAAAAAATGCAGGTGGAAAAATTTTCTCTAATTTGCAAAAAATTATAATGACGTCATTTTGTAGGCGTTCTAACTCATTTACACATAGTGTATTCGAACATAAATCGGAGAAGAAAGTACGCAACTCAATAATAGTAGTACTTACATCCTTAGATAAAAATTTACGAACACCTATGGGGATTAGTCGTTGTAGCAAAATGTGGCAGTCGTGTGTTTTCAAACCAAAAAACTTTCCTTCTTTCACACTAACACAGCGAAAAATATTTCATCCAAAACCATCAGTAAATTTAACTGATTTTATAAAATTTAAAAATTTCATCCTATCTGCACATGTAAGAGTGTAAGTGGTATATGGCTTCACTAACTTGTCACCTAGCCTCTTTATGTGTATATCTCTTTGTATTTTTAGATCTTGCAAGTTCAAATGAGCATTAAATGTGTCTTAAGTCTTTCCTTCAATATTTAATACGGTTCCAAGCAAGTTATCACGCACGTCTTTTTCAATGTGCATCACGTCTAATCTATGTTGTAGTCATAATTTTGACCAATATGGAAGTTCGAAGAATATATTCTTCTTTCTCCAATTGTTTTCAAATTTTTTTCTTTTCTTAACCAACTTTGAAGAATGTTTGCTCAACGCCAAAAAATCAATGGTACATAGTTGGTCTAAAATCTCTTCTCCATCCATGATTCAGGAAGTTCATAAAGTTCTGCATTTCCATTTAAAATTTTACTTTTGCGCCAAGAATGATTCATTGAAATGTAAGATGATCGCTATATGCAATTTTACCTTTATGCGAAATTTTTGTCACTTTCTCGGTTATTACCTTATATCGAGACTCATCACAAATTGGACACCGATCAAGATCTTTATACTCATTCCTATAAAGTTAGCAATCATACTTGCATGCTTGAATTGAATCGTAAGTTAATCCTAAATCACACAATTTTCGTTTTCCTTCGTAAAAAGAGCCAGATATGTGGCATTAACTTCACCAAATGCGTTGCTCAAGAACTTCAGCAGCTGATCAAACGATTTATCACTCCACTTGTTCGAAACCTTGAAGTACATAAGTTTGACCAAAAAATGTAATGAAGAAAATCTCATACATCGTGAGGAAACAATTGTTCACACACTTCCTTCATTAAATTCTCGATTTTTTTCAATCGCTCGCTTTGTTCATTAATACTTGGATTATTAATTTCAAATGTCTCATCATTTTCTACATTTTTTGCTTCAATACTTTCGTGATTGATATTATTCAACATTTCCATTATGTCATTATTGTTGTTGTGATCAACAGACTCTTGAATATTCATTCGTTGATCCACAACTTGGGTGAACTCAACCTCTCTCCGTCTTTGACGTTCTAACCTAGATAAGTCAATAGGTTCACCACGATAGACCCAACGGTTATAAGATTCTAACATTCCATGAATCAACAAATGTTGTTCTATATCTTTTATAAAACATGAACCGTTCATGCATTTCTTATAAGGACAACTAACTTGACCCACACGGTTCACGTGATTCTAAGCCAAATCTAAAAAGTGAGTAACACCTTCGACGTATTCAGATGACAATTTGTCACTACTTTTCAGCCAAGCTTGTTCATATTTTCACTTGAAAATTAATGTAGCAAACTATTTTGTTCTTTCACGGAACAATAATCCTACATGATTGGTGTAGAAAAAGTTATTAGAGTGTGCTACATTAATTTAATCCCTAAAACTTAAAACTAATATATAATCCCTAAAATTAAAACCTAAATGTAATCCCTAGAACTCAAAGTAAAAAAAATATATGATTCCTAAAACTAAACCCTAAATTTAATCCCTAAAACTAAAACTAAAAACAAAAATATAATAACTAAAACTAAAACCTAAATCTAATCCCTGAAACTAAAATTAAAAGCTAAAATATAATTCCAAAAACTAAAACCTAAATCTAATCCCTAAATCGAAAAACTAAAAACTAAAATCTAATCACTAAAATTAAAACCTAAATCTAATCCTTAAAACGAAAACTAAACTAAAAAACTAAAATGTAATTACTAAAACTAAAACCTAAATCCAAATCCCTAAAACTAAAATTGAAAACTGAAAACCTTAAATCTAATTCCTAAGACTAAAACCTAAATCTAACCCTTAAAAGTAAAACTAAAAACTACATCCTAAATTAACCTCTAAAATGTAGTCCTAAATCTAACCTAAATATGTCCTAAACCTAACCAAATTAACATAAATCTAACTTAAAACTAACAAAATTGATATATATCTAACCTAAAACTAACAAAATTAAAACCTACATCTTACAAAATTTAATCCTAAATCTATCATAAGCCTAAATAATGAAAACCTAAAACTAACAAAATCAACATAAATATAAACCTAAAACAAACCCTAAACACAGTTAAAAAAAAAACTAACCAAAATCTTACCTTTAATGAATGAGAATGAACGACAGCAAGGGAGGACAACGATGGCAAGTGATGCACGACGGCGACGAGAAATGAATAATGGTGGCCGAAGAGGATTTTGAGAGAGTTTAGTGAGAAAATGAGAAAAATGCGGAAGAAATCACATTCTGATGTTTCTGTATTTGAAGGCTAAGACGATGGAATAAAGTTCTATCACCTTAGCTTATGAAAAGTAAAGCAAAAGGCGATACAACTTACTTTTGCGTCACCTTAGAGATTCAATTTTCCGCTTAATGGAGGAAACAAAAACGTATAGACGAAGAAAAAGTAAGTTGCATCGCCTTTACCTTTTCCAAAATCAAGGTTCGGCGACGCAACCTTATCTGTGTCGCCTTAGGATTAGGCTACGACGACAGATTAGTGTGTCTGTCGCCTTACGTTAAACGTAATGCGATGGAGTGTTGTTGCGACGCCGAACCCTATGTAAGGCGATGAAATATTGTAGCGTCGCCTAACTTTTAATATTGTTCCTTCTCCGCGTTAGCCAAAATTTCTTGTAATGATTAGTGATTGAGCTGAATTGATTAATGGCTATCAATAAAACGAAGGGAGAACATTTTAGTTATTTTATATAGTTCAAGCCAAATTTTTTTTGTTTTATATGAAATATATTTTAAATTTTGTTATACACCGAATTTGTTTGATTTTATTTTTGGTGTACATAAAAAATCTAGTAATTTAAAACACAGACCAATTATTGTTAAAGCTTAACATTTATTTTAGTTAATTGTTTAACTAGTTTTACAATTATCATAGATTATTTTATAGGATAGAATGAGGATAATATTATGGGAGTTGAATACTGCTATTGTTAGAATTCACTTTCGAATCTGAATTGGATTGAAAAAAAGGATTGAGAAAAAGGGGAAAAGGAAAAACTTTACAGAGAACTTTGCAGAAGTTGAAGGTTTTTTTAACTTTTATTATGAACTTTGTCTCCCAAACTTTAAATTTCCAATCAAAATTTGACGAAATAAAAAGGCATTTGCAATATGTTGGAAAGTACAAAACGAAAATGCAGTTTCCACGGCACTACCGACAGTCTATGTAATTTTAATAAAATTCAGAAAACTGCATATCCACGTGTCATCTAAATTAATATTTAAAGCAATAATAAAAAAAATAAAGGAATTTTTTTTTTTTTTTTTTTTTATTCCTAAATTTAGAGTTTTAGTTTGGTCACAATATTTAAAAGTTGAACATTTTAATTTGGCATTTTAATAATGCTCAATTTTAGTTCTTATGTTTCAAATTAGAATACTGTTTATGTATATTTTAATAAGTCCCACTTTTGATAGATATGTTCATTGTCTAGTTTCTACATCTTTCAAAATTGAATATTTTTACTTTCAATATTTCAATAATACTTATTTTTAATTTTTATGTTCTTTTTTAGTTTTCTTTGTCACCTATTTTTTTTTAGAAGTTAATTTCACATTAAAATTAAAATAATTATTTTATCAATATATCAGTATTCAAAATTAGTTTGATTATCATTTTAGTTATTAACATTTTTGTTATCTCAATTATTAAAATTGAATACTATTAAAATTTAAAGATAACATTTTTAATTTTGAAACATTGGGACTAATTAGAAATTAACCAAAAACTTAATGGCTAAAAATATATTTTTCATTCAAGTTTTGTACTAAAAAGAGAAAAATAAAATAGTTTTATTAATTTTATTTGAAAATATAAATATAAATATATATAATAATCGGAAAGCACTTAAATTTTTTTTTCTTTTATAATAAGGTTTCATATTTAGTCACGGTTAGGCAGATGATAGTAGGTTAAATGACCAACGATGCTTGATTTTTGTTATTGTAATTTTATTTATTATTATTATTTTAATTTGGAAAATAGTATGCATTTAGGATTTTTTTTTTTATCTTGGTGTCTAATTTATGTTTGGTATACGCTAAAAAATTGAATAATTTTGTCCATAATATTTCAATGATATTCAATTTTAGTCATTTGAAATAACAAAATTTGTTAAATATATAACATAATATCGATTAAAATAATTTTAAATTTCAATTTATTTATAAATTTGATTATGTAATTTTGACGTGAATTAATTTTTTTTTTTTTTAAGAATATATAAAAATAAACTAAAAATTCATACAAAAAATTAAAAGTGAGTATTATTGAAATGTAAAGAATAAAATTTTTCAATTTTAAAATATTGAAACTAAACTTCAAATTTAAAAACAAAAAATGAGTATTATTAAAATGTGAATGATAAAATTATTATTTTGAGGTATAAAGATTAAACTAAAACTAAATCCAAATATAAGGACTAAAAAGTAATTTAGTAAAAAAAATGATTTAAAAAGAAAAGGAGGGGGGAATGAAACGACATGCGTTTTGGTTGGTACAAAAATGAATCAGATGACAGAATTATTTGTCTCATTTATGTGTCCGTTGGACAAACTCCACGAATACTCGACGGATAAATTTAATAATAAAAAACTGTTCTCTACTTTTCTTTTTTTTTCAGTAAAACTGGAAAAGTACAAAACAAAGTTCATATTGTTTACTCCTCTCTTCCTTCTTCTTTTCTTTTTCACTCATCAATGAATGCAAAATTAATTGGAGAACTGCAGCAAATCTGTGTGCTGGTGGGAGAGAAATTGAATGTTTGAGAAGACGGATGACAGTCACTGGAATCTACAGTACCATAATCAATCAGAGAACTAAGCACCAGTTTCTTAACGAACAAATCCCTCCTCACAAACATATTTCTTGGTTGCCAAACTCAATTAACATCACTAGAGATTCCTTCACCATTTTAATCTAGTCCACTAGTTTTCTCCGCAAAAAATACCTTCAATTCCTTTCTTTCTTTTAGATCTATGAAATTAGAGATATTTGTTTGCAAAATCAAGACCGCGAGATCTTTTTTAATGGGCAAGAAAGTGTTTCAATAAAGTAAGAAACATGTCATTCTCCGCCGCCAACATCACTATTATCTGGGCGTTGATTATAGACTAGTATATATTATATATTGATTGAAGACTATGTGTGAAATTGATTAAAAATTATTAGCGAATTAGTTGAATGGTATTCGGTGAACAATTGATTAAAAGTTATCAGCTAAAATATTGATTCAAGGCTTTAAGTTGAACTATATTGATTGATGACTATCAACCGAACTAATTGAAAACTATCAGCTGAGCTGATTGAAGTAGATACATTTTGATCGTTTTACCTAGCCAATTTTTTGCAACATAGAAAATATTTGGAAAATGATAGCAAATGGCTACTTTTTCCCAAAATAATTTGATATATTACTGCTTTTTGTAGTTATTAAATTAATGGCTAAATTAAAATATAAGATATGAGATAATTATTATTCTCCAAATACTCCTAACTTTCTCTTGTTAATTTAAATTATTTATTAAAAAAAAATAAAACTCATCAATGTTAGGTTCAAGGGAACCTCCTATTTTTAAATTCTAAAATAATCATCATCATTTTGCTACCTTCTAAACTTTCAAGATTTAAAAAAAAACAAATGAACAACCGTCACAAATGATTTTTCAATTACTTTTGTAAAAAAAAAGAAAAAAAAAAAAGAAATCTTTGTGTTTCGCTAGGTTTTTTGAAGTTCACTCTTACAAAAAAAATGATGAAGTGTTGCAACTATGGTTTGCACAGACCGGAAATGAAGAAGAAGGGTAGCATAGTACGAGAAGAATGTGGGAAGATTGTTTAGTAGAGATAATCTGCCTTCAATGTTTTCTCTCTTTAAAAAAACGAAGAAGAGTTACATTTCATTTCCCGTCCATTTCATTTCCCGTCTCTATCACCTGGATCAAAAACAAGTAGACGGCGGTGTTGAGCAACAAACTAAGAAATCAGAATTTCATTCAATGGAGACAACTCTCATCACAATTGATTTTAATGGATATTGGAACTAAAAAAAGAATATCCAAATTACAAGACTGCACAGCTCAATATTGTAAATGAAATTATCATATACCAATTAATTTCGTCAATTGAAGCAAGTCTCCATTTAGATGGGCGATCCAAGGTTTCTTGTCATATTACTTTACAAAGATGGTGCGAAGAAAAGTAAGGTTATAAACTTGAAGGAGAATCATGATATACAGTGGATGTACAATAGAATGACCCTTATTTCGCCAATTGAATCAAGTCTCCAATTGGATGGACGATCCAACGTTTCCTACATATTACTTTACAAGGACGGTGCCGACAAAAGCAAGATTTTAAACTTAAAGAAGAATCATGATGTATAGTGAATGTACAACTGAATGATACTCGAATAGATGAAAACTTCAGTATCTCCGAGAACACTAAAAAAATGAAATTTATTGTTTCAAGAGAGGATGTCAATATTCAGTGTAGAAGGACCTATCTCTTCAGCTTCTAAATTTCAAAAAACATGGTTTAATCTCCTCCAAACATAAAATTAATATGACGGCCGAGGTAATTACTAAATCTCATCTACCACGTTTTTTTTAAAATTTTGAAGTACTAAATTGTAATTGACATGATGTTTAAAAACAAATTCCAACAACTTTATAAATTTCAAAAACAAACCGTTAAAGATTATACTAATCGTTAATGATAATCAACAAATATTTATGTTTTTGAAATGACCAATAAATATTTCTTTAACTATCTATTAAATGCAGTTAGTTACACAAAATCTTTTCACATAATTTTGTTTTCTTATAAACAATCTAGAGTCGGGTATTTTTGTCCAAAATTTTAACCAAACAAAATTTAAGAAAAAAAAAAGCATAACTTAAAATGTGAAATAAATTTAGCCATTTTTCTAAGGGTAATTTATATCCATAGCCATCTAGAGAATAATTTTTACATTTCTGCCAAAAAATTAATTTTATTGCAAGCATATTCAATCTAGAATTTTCAACATTTAATAGTACATATAGAACTTTACATAAATATCCCCTTGAGCTTATTTTCAATTTCCTACCATTAAAAATATTTTAAAAATCACAAAAATGACGTGTAGAATAGATTACACGGGTAGAAAGAAAAAAAAAATGAAGTTATCATTATTGATTAGGTATAGTTTAATGCAACAATATTGGTTATGTAGTATTATGATATTATTAATTATAATGTCTTTCATAGTAATCGCATAAATTTACTATAATGATTAATGCAAACAGTATTGATTAATGCAACAGTATTGATTATGTAGCATTATGATATTATTAATTATAACGTCTTTCAAAGTAATCGCATAAATTTACTATAACGATTAATTCAAACAGTCTTGATTAATGCAACAGTATTGATTATGTAGCATTATGATATTATTAATTATAATGTCTTTCAAAGTAATCGCATAAATTTACTATAACGATTAATTCAAACAGTCTTGATTAATGCAACAGTATTGATTACGTAGTATTATGGTATAATGAAAAAGACAAAGGAAACATATAAAATTTAATGAATATTAGAAAGAAGACATACGTATAAATAGGGTATTACTGCCAAAAAACGAACAGAACAAAACAACAAATAAATTTACTAAATATTCATGACGAACAGAACAAAAGTAATCGCAGACGGTTCATATAACAAACGTAGTCAGTACGAAACGTAGACGGTTCAAATAACGAAAATAAAAAGAAGTAACGGAAATGGTTCTCATAATATAACATTTATTACTGTATAATAAAGGTATTATCAAAGGAATTTTACACATTACCTATGAACGTCCACGAAACCGACCGAAACGTTCACGAAACCAAAAGAAGATAGATTCTGTAAGGTTTAGACAGTTAAACAAAAAAACAAATAAAGAAGAAAGAATATTGAAGTTTTGGTTCAAATCAAATTAAAAGGAAATTAGGAATTGATCTTGAAAAGAAAAAAATTTCACATAGATAAGGAAAAAATAAATGTAATAAGAACAACATTCAATAAAAAAATAAATTAAAATTAGATTCGAATTTCGAAAATTATAAAATCAAAAAATACCATATAAGGTAATCAAGGGCAAAATGGTGATTGGAATTAAATTCATTGATGTATAAAAATCCATTTGAATATCTTTGCAATTAAAATCAATTTGGGATGAAAATATAATAATTATTCCCTACTTGAATATCCATTTTAAATACCTTTTTCTAATTGTCCCAAAACATTTTCAAAATTTAACTTTACATGAGATTTCATTTAAGTTTCTTTTTCTTCCCAGAAATATCCATTTAAGTTTTTTTTTTCAGAATTTAACTACACATGAAATTGATATGGACTTGATCAATGTCAAAAAAATATATATACACACACACATGTATGGTATAGACACACACGTATGTATGCACACGCGCGCGCGCGCGCACACACACATATATATATATATATATATATATATTTGTATATGTGTGTATATATATATATGTATGTATGTACATACGTGAGTGTGTGTGTATATATACGCGCATACAATATGTACAATATATATATGTACACACACATATATATATATACACACACAAGACAACATTAAAATTTTGTTAGTTTAAAAAGTTTTTTTAACTCAACCAACTCATATACACTCCTAGTTTCATTATGTTCAATGGCATCAATGAGACTTACAAAAAGTCAAAATGAATTTAATTCTTATAGTGTTAGGCACTGTCTAAGTTAAAATGTAACAAATTTAAAAGCTTCCAAACTATTGGTGTACATGGTTCGGGTTGAATTGGGTTAAAGGAATATTTAGGATCAATCCAATGTTTCAAGTTGGTCAATTGTCCAACCCTATGCATTAAAGCAACCCAACCTAATAGTATATTTTCAGGTTGGGTTGAGTTGGGTTCTCGTATTGTAGTAATCACCTTCCTCTTCTGTAAAACAATTTATATTTATTTCTCATAAATACATAACAAATGAATAAAAAATGTATGATATTATTACTTGAACCTAAATTACCTATTTTCTTAGTGCATGTAATTTATCAATATGCTAAAAGCATATCTTATTATTTTATTTATCTTCTCTCATATATACATGTATGTATTTGTATATATTATTCCTTAGTTCGGGTTTAGTTGGGTTGATTGAGTCAAAAATTAGACAATTGTAGAACCAATCTAACCCAATAAAAATTAGAAAATCATAACCCAACACAACTCAAAATAACTCAACCCAACTTTTACAATTTAAGTTGGATAGTCCAAATTAATTATTAGAGTTGTCAATTCTTAGTACAACCTACCTGTGACTTTAAATATGTTTTTTTTTTAATTTTTAAATCAACCAACTTTAAATGTAGTTGAATTAAAAAAGTGATTTATAAAACTAACAAAACAATATAACCAAATGTTAAAATAGTATTAAATATATCTCTCTTTTTTCTCATTTCATTTTTTCATAAATATCTAATTTGACATCCACGGGAACATTGTAGGAAATGTTACACAATTCCATAAAATGGATATAGATTAAAAAAAATATATTTCTTATCACAAGACGTGTTTATTTTTTATAGAAAAGAGTAAGACTAGAGTACAAGGGTTATTGGTAATTTAGGGGTGTTTATTTTTTATAGAAAAGAGTAGAGTGGAGTGGAAGAGCTAATGGTAGTTTGGAGTTGTTAACTACTTGTTTGAGTATTGGTGTGTTAATAGTGGTTGGATAAATAATTACTTGATTGTGGATGTTAGTAGTAGTTGAGTGATATGTTTGATGTGAAATTTGATTGAGTAGTTTGAAAGAGCATTTCATGGGTGGTTAATAGTGCTTGTTTACTACTAAATATAAACGAGTGATTTTTAGAGAAGTAGTAGTCAACCTCCCCTCTCTACCAAAAACAAACAGACCCTTAATGATATGTATTATATAAAAATTTTCTTTGTCAAATTTAAATGGTTAACAATACAGTCTATTGTATTGAAATTTTCAAAGTCTTATCCAAATTCTGAAATTTCAAGAGTAAACTAAAATATAATTTTTTTTGATGTTTCATAGTCATATAGGCTAGCTTTTTTTCATGGAACAGTAGTATATCATTACTTCTAAAAAGTTATTCGTTTGTAGTTAGTAGTAAAAATTATTTGTTTATAGTTAGCAATAAAAAATTATTCTTAACTACTAATCAAACTTCAATCAAACCACTATCAAATTTCATAACACATATATCATAACCAATAGTAACACCAATATTGAAACAAGTAATTAATTATTCAACCGCTACTAACATCAATCTTCAAACAAGTATCCAACTACCATTTATCATTCCACTCATTTTCACTCTACTCTTTTCTATCAAAAATAAACACACCCATATTGTTCGGCTCAAGTATATATACGCATAAAAAGGGCGACACAATACATCCTTTAACTTCATATCAAATTTCCATTTGACATTTTCATATGTAATTAATTGAATTAACATCCAAATAGGGCATAAGACATTTCTATGAGTTAAAAGACCGAAACAAAATAAACAAAGTATTGTTTACATAATATTAACGAGATGTATATTTTAGCTCATTTGAAATATGAACAAATTATTTGTTAAATTTTCATATATTTTATGTGTTATAGGCTAAAATATCCCAAAATACTCGGGCAAAGACAAAACCCCCCGTGGATCGGCTAGGGGAGGCTATGACCCCTAGGGGGTCGGCCAAGGGAAGCCACAACCCCTAAGGGGTCGCCCAACTCCCATCCAATCCCATAGAGGTTGGCCAAAAGAGGCCGAGAACCCCCAGGCAGCCAAGGGAGGCGACAACCCCTAGGGGGTCAGTCAAACCCATTCCAACCCCTCAAGGGTCGGCCGTGGCGGCCATGACCAATTTACGGGTCGGCCAAGGTCAATCCAACCCTTTTAGGGTCCAGCTAAAGTAGGTTAGACTCCGCCCCTGAGGGTCAACCGTGGAGGTCAGGACTCCCTTTAGACATCGGTCGAGTCTAAGTAAGCTCTACGACCATTGTGTCGTAAGGTAGCAGTGGTCGAGGCCTAGATCCCCTGAGGATAGGCCATCGAGGTTTGAACTCTCCCCTAGGAGTCGACCGAGTCCAAAGTGACGACTGGATCCACTGATAATGGCGAGGAGTTACACCGAGAGAACCCGTAAGGACCTTCATTTAAAAGTGAGCCTTGGAGGTGAGGACCCGTAAGGGTTAACCGAGACCAAAGCTGACCTCTAGGGAGATCGATTGAGTGCGCCAAGGTCCGACCGTGGAGGTTAGGACTCTTCTGTGGACGAGTCAACGAAGTCCAAGTAACATTTATGAACGTCGCACCTATTGGGTGTAACGTCTTGTAGTTAGAGTTACGGTCGGGAATTACAGCAGTATTCATTGATTCCACATAACCTCGTCTTTTCCCTCTCTCACTAAGAGGAGTGCCAAGAATCACATCGGCATCCTCCATGCAGAAATTTTCTCGAATCACGTCCTCTTTCCACCTACCATTCTCGTTAATAAGATCAGCAACTCTCCTAATCCCCCAGTCTCTTGGGGCATGTATAACTTAAGGGTTTTCTGTTCTAGCCACCCAAGGATCGCACCCAACTCCAATATCAACACCATTACCAACTTTCCATCTGTAACCCTGAGTGAATAACTCTCTACCCCACAGGATGCTGCGCCAAGCATAAGAGGGATTACTCCCCAAATAAGCTTTAAGAAAATTACCATGTTTAAAGTACTTCCCCGAAAGCAACCAACCCAGGAAAGCTATCAAGATTTCTAAGAATCCTCCAACTGTGCTTAACGAGCATAGCTTGATTAAACAAAAAAAGATTTCTAAACCCCAAGCCACCTGAATTTTTCCTCTTGCAAAGGTTTTCCCACGCCACCCAATGAGCTTTACTCCTATCCTCATCACTTCCCCACCAGAATCTAGCACACAACTAATCCAGACTATCATTAAAAGACTTGGGAAGTTTAAAACAACTCATCGAGTAAGTGGGAATAGCTTGGCCCACCGCTTTGATCAAAACCTCCTTTCCACCTCTCGAAAGCATCTTCCTCTTCCAAGTTTTCAAACACTTCTCTAGTCACCCCCTAATTGAATTAAAAAGAGCTTTTTTATTTTTCTGATTTTGGGACGGCATGCCTAGATGGACCCCCAAATTATCATTAATCTTAACCCCCAAGATTTTACTAAGGATAGACATTCTAATTTTACCAATACAACCACTGAACAAAACCCCCAACTTATCAAAATTAACCACTTGACCAAACGCCTACTTATAGCAATAAAGAATCTCTTAGATTTTAGTACACCCCTCCTCATTCGCCCTGAAAAATATCAAACTATCATCAGCAAAGAATAAATGAGAAATAGCAAGGCAATAATGATTAATCTTAAGGCTTTTGAAATAGTTTAGAGATTCTTCCCTGTTGAAAAGCGCAGACAAACCTTCCGCACTGATCAGAAACAAGTACGGAGAAATAGGATCCCCTTGTCTAAGCCTTCTTTACGGCGAAAACTCCCCAAAGGAAGTACCATTGATCTTCACTGCAAACCTGACAGAAGAAATACATCTATCTACCCTATTGATCAACTCCTTACTAAACCCCAAGTTTCTCATCATGTCAAAAAGGAACCTCCATTCCACCCTATCATAAGCCTTACTCATATCAAGTTTGAGTGCAGCCCACCCCTGTTTACACTTTTTTCATTTAATAATAGAGTGAATACATTCAAAACTCATAATCACGTTATCCGTTATAAGTCTACCTGACACAAAAGCTGCTTGATTAGGAGAGATTACTTTATGCAAAATATTCTTTAGCCTATTAGCCATGGTCTTAGCTATAATTTTATAAAGAGTATTACATAAACTAATGAGTCTAAAATCTTGGATCTTATCAGGGTGCGATACTTTAGGAATCAGAGCAATAACCGTTCTATTCAGGTTGCCTACCTCCTCTACCTCATTGAGAACCCCTAAACACAGCTCCACCACTTCATTTCCTAGAATATCCCAATACTTTTGAATGAACCGGGCATTTGTACCATCCAAAGCCAGGGGCTTTCGAGGAGTTCATCTCTCTTAACGCAGACTCCACCTCCAACCTAGTAAACGGTTTGTTCAACCAAATGTTATAGGATCAAAGAGAGTTCTCCGCCTAAGCCCAATACATCTCTACACATGTAACAACATAGATTTTCACTACTTTGTAAATAAGGTAATTTTGGATACTCAAGACTTCTAAAGGAATTTTAATTTATTTATTTATCTGTTGAGAGACTTGAGAAGTGTTGCTTCAAGAAAGACAAGGTTGACTTTTGTTCTAAGAAGGTAAATAAGTAAATTTGGCCTTTGGTAATTAAGTGAACTTTGACCAAGTATATAAGGTTTTCTTGTTTTAATTTTCCATATGAATTTCCTACACTTAGCAGCTAAGCTACTGCCTTCACCTTCTCTCAATTTCCATGCAAGCCTTTATTAGAAATCTAGCCAAATCGTTAGAATTTCCTTATAGATCTTTCTTTGCTAGAATCACGCCGTAAAGTGTCAAGCTGGTCAAATTTTAATGCAAGTCCTTCGTTTGAAAAACTATAGAACAACCTTCTCGCGGAAGTTTGATACGAATTCACATACATTCAACACATGAATATGTCCTTGAAGTAGCTCATCCAAGTTTCCATCAACTGAAACATTTCGGAGCATGTGCCACATCATCCCGAACTACGGAATAAAATTTTATTCGCCCACCATCGCCATGCACCTAACCTTTAAACCTGATTCCAATTTACCTTCCCATGTCTGAGCCAATGAATGCTAACATATCCAAACATGAGTGAGTGCTCGAGACGCGATGCGATTCTATTCAAGATGCACTTCTTCACACTCTATCGTGCTGGAACAAAAAATCTAGTTTGTCTTTTTTCGAAAATTCGATACTCTAAATCTAATTTTGATAGTAAAGAACCTTCCCTAATAACAGCAGGAATAAGCAGAAAATAATTGAGAAATTAAAAGGAAAAACAATAAAAGAAAACACAAGAATTTACGTGGAAAAA
>JBBMEG010045628.1:4085-18007 GCA_037832605.1 Cyclanthera cordifolia | reverse complement strand
TTACTATTATTATTTTGTATTGAGGTTACACCACATTATATTTTTATGGTTTTCTAAGTAACTTAATTTATAATGAAAAGAGATTAATTTGTCTTTCAACCACCAATGTTTGAAATTGCAAAAATAAATTTCTTCAAGTATTCCATCTATTGATGAGTTTAAGTATTATTTATTTATTTTTCAAATTTTGTGCAGCTATTTTAGGTCCAAATTTTATGGCTCAACTTTTAACTTTTGAAAATACGGCCGGACCTCAAAGTGGTCAAGTAGTGGCAGTTCTTGAAGAAAACATAGTGTTAAAATCAAGAAGTCATTTTATTGAAGGAAGATGGAGTACTACCGTGAAGATGACAACCTCTACCAAGTACGAGATTGAAAGATTCAATGGCGCTTGTGATTTCTCCTTATGGGCGAAGAAGATCAGAATTATTCTGATTGCACAGAAGGCCGTTAAAGCCATTGAAGCACCCTCAAAAGAGTCGTCTTCACTAACAGAGGAAAGCAAGAAGAAGATGGAAGATATAGCTACTACTACTATCATGTTGAATCTAAGTGACTTCGTTTTTAGACAGGTAATGGATGAAGAGTCTATTTACAAGGTATGGTTAAAGCTTTATTCACTTTTAGATAAAAATGATCTTCCTAACAAACTGTATGTAAGGGAAAGGTTGTTTTCATTTAAGATGAATGCTTCTAAAAGTCTAATAGAGAATTTGAATGATTTTAAGAAACTAACCTCTGAATTTGCAAGTTCGAGAGAAAAACTTAGCACTGAAAGTGAAGCAGCACTTCTCATCAATTCAATCCATGACACATTCAAAGACGTGAGGATTGCTATGAATTATGGAAGGGACAGTGTCAATCTTGACACTGTGATTAATGCTTTGAAATGCATGGAACTGGAAATCAAGACAGAGAATAAGACAGGAGAAGGTGCTGAGTTGGGAAGGAGTCACATAAATCAAGGGACTGGAAATCAAGGGAAAGAACCATTCTAGGAGACAGAGATTTGGGAAGGAGTCACATAAAGGATCAAGAAACAAAGGAGCACTGAAGTGCTTCCTGTGTCAAATAGAAGGTCATTTTAAAAGGGATTGTCCTAAGAAGAAAGAAGGTTACAAGAGAAGTTCGAAGAAAGAATACTACCAGAAGAGTCACTCCAAGAGGAATAACTATCACAAGAAATATTCCAAACACAGAGGGAGTTCTTCCAAAGAGGCCTTTAACTCAGAGAATGCTGTTGGTGAAGGGGGTTTGAATTATGTTGAAGTGTTGGTCATAGGCAACACACAGACCATGGAAGAAAAGACTGAATCTAAGAGAGACTGGGTTCTGGACTCAGGATGCACCTATCACATGACCTCCAATAGAGAATGGTTTATCGATTACAAGCCATGGGAGGAAGATTTAGTATACATGGGAAACAACCACTCTTGCAAAGTGGTTGGAATTGGATTAGTGACTCTCAAAATCCAAGACAACATGGAAATTCTACTTAAAGGAGTCAGGCATGTACCCAAAATTAGGAGAAATCTAATTTCGTTGCGTATGCTGGATGAGCAAGGTTGCTCATTCATCGGCAACAGTGGTGGCCTGAGAATCCTAAAGGATGGAAGAGAAGTTTTCTGTGGAATCAGACACAATGGTCTATACTTCTTGAAGAATGTTGAAGGACCAAGTCTTGTTTTGATGACTCAATCCTTTAAACTTGAAGGGCTAGAATTGTGGCACAAAAGGCTGTCACATATTAGTGAACAGGGTCTGGCTGAACTTTCAAAGCAAGGATTGATTCAGAATAGTAGAGTCAAGAGACTGAGGTTCTGTGAACAATGTGTTCTTGGAAAGACCAGAAGGGCAAAGTTCTCTAGAGGGAAACATAACTCCAAGGTTATACTTGAATACATCTATGCCGATCTGTGGGGACCAGCACAGATTCCCTCTTGGAACGGTGCCAGGTACTTTCTTTCCCTTATTGATGATTATTCCAGGAAAGTTTGGATTTATTTCTTATGCTCAAAAGGACAAACTTTCTCTAAATTTGTTGAGTGGAAAACTAAGGTTGAACTACAAACATCTAGGTTGATAAAATATCTAAGGACTGACAATGGCTTAGAACTTTTGAACTATGATTTTGTAAATCTTTGTTCCAAGATGGGGATAACTAGACACAAAACTGTTCCATACACACCTCAACAAAATAAGGTGGTTGAAAGGATGAACATGACCATTCTAGAAAGAGTTAGGTGCTTAATCTCAGGGGCCAAAGTAACTTAGGAATTTTAGGCTGAAGCTGCATTCACTGCAGTGCACACCATCAACAGGAGTCCAAGCTCAGCCATTGAATTCAGAACTCCCCTTGAAAGGTGGTCTAAGGTACTTCCTGACTTATCTAATCTTAGAGTTTTTGGGTGTACAACATATATTCACAAAAGACAGGGAAAGGTGGAACCTAGAGCTTTGAAGTGCATGTTCTTTGGCTATCCTGAGGGGTCCAAAGGGTTAAAACTTTGGGACTTCACTGACAAGAGGTGCATCATTAGTAGAGATGTAGTATTCAAGGAGCAATAATTCTACATGGATTCTTTCACAGATACAGAGGAGGGAAGACCTAAACTTGTTGGAAGCTCAAGCCCTAAGGTGGAGGTGATCAGAGAAGTTAGCTATCCTAAACTGATTGAAGGTAGAGAAGAAACTGAGGAATCATCAAGAACTTCTCAGGAGAGTTCTGGCACTGCTCAACAAGTGGAGGATCCTACTGGCTCAGCCTTCAAGCTCAAAGGCCTAGAAGACATACCCAGATTTCTGCTAGCTTTGCTCAAGCCTATTTTCCTAAGAGTTTGACTGACCTTAAAGATGATCCACAATCCTATGAAGAAGTACTCTTGAGTAAAGACAAGTTCAGGTGGCTAGAGGCTATGAAGAGTGAAATGCACTCATTAAAGAAGAAAAAAACTTGGGATCTTGTGGTTCTACCTAAAGGAAAGAAAATCATTCCTTGCAGGTGGATTCTTAAGAGGAAGCCTACTGGTTCAGGTGATGCTGTAAAATTCAAAGCAAGGTTAGTTGCAAAGGGTTTTCGACAGAAGGAGGGCATCGACTACAGTGAAATTTTTTCAATAGTAGTTAAACACACCTCTATTCGAATTTTATTGGCTATAGTGGCTTGTGAGAATTTAGAGCTGGAACAGATGGATGTCACAACTGCTTTTCTTCATGGCAACCTAGAAGAGGTTATTTACATGGATCAGCTAGAAGGTTTTGAAGAAGGGAAAAGGGACACACTAGTTTGCAAGCTTAACAGATCACTCTATGGACTCAAACAGGCCCCTAAGGGCTGGTATAAAAAGTTTGATGAATTCATACTTAAAATTGGTTTCTCTAGAAGTAACTTTGATGCTTGTGTCTATTACAAGAAGACAAAGACAAATAGCTACATCTACCTATTACTCTATGTGGATGATATGCTCTTAGCTGGCAAACAACTGGAAGACCTAAACAAACTAAAGTTACAACTAAATTCAGAATTTGAGATAAAAGACTTGGGAAAGGCTAAAGTGATACTTGACATGGAAATCAGAAGAGACAAAGCTCTAGAGACTTTGTCTTTTTCACAAAAGACCTATAGAGAGAAGGTGTTGGCTAGATTCAACATGAGCAGCTCAAAACCTGTGAGCACACCCTTAGCATAACACTTCAAACTGTCAGCTAAGGATTCACCTTCAGACCATGAAGGTAAGACTGCTATGAGTAAGGTTCCCTACTCTAATGCTATTGGAAGTCTAATGTACTTAATGGTTTGCACTAGACCAGATTTGTCCTACTGCTTAAGCCTAGTCAGTAGGTTCATAAGAAACCCTGGGAAGATACATTGGAAAGCTACCAAGTGGATTCTAAGGTATCTTAATGGAACCAGAAACAGGGGATTACTATACTTAAAATCTAATTCTCACAAACTGGAACTTAAAGGGTTTGTGGACTCTGATTATGCGGTGATCTAGACAAAAGGAGATCCCTAACTGGCTATGTATTTCTAATTTGTGACAACATAGTTAGTTGGAAGTCTAACCTACATTCTATAGTTGCTCTTTCAACCACAGAACTGAATTCATTGCAGCAACTGAGGCAGTCAAGGAAGCTATCTGGCTTAAAGAGATTCTAGGAGAGCTGGGCTATTTGCAAGATGAAGCTACCCGATACTGTGACAATCAAAGTGCCATTCACCTAACCAGAAATCAACAATTTCATGGCAGGTCAAAGCACATTGATGTGAAACACCATTTTGTGCGTGATGTGGTTGAAGAAGGAGTTGTAAAGGTGGTAAAAGTTAGGACAGAGGATAATGCTGCAGATGTCCTAACCAAAGCAGTGACCAAAGCGTAGTTTGATCATTGCCTTAGTCTACTCAAAGTAGTAAACCTTTCAGCTCATTGAAGAAACAGAGAATGAGAGTAAACCAGGTGCTTTTCATTCAAGGTGGAGATTTGTTAAAAATGAATGAAAGTCAGTGCCCAAAGCCTCACACAAGTGCAAGGCTTCTTGCAAAGACATTTCGAGTTTTTATCCTAACAGTCATCTAACAAACTTCAGTTTGGACAAAACTGAAGTTCAACAAGCTCTCTAAACCACCTAAGCTCTATCCTATGAGCTTGTGTTCTGGCAAGTACTTGATTATTCAGTTTATATAAGTAAACTTGAAAGAGACGTGTATAGTACAATGTAATACATCAGCTCATAAAAAGTTAAAAAGTGCAAATAAAATACATACCTGGTTTTGGTTGCTCCGTGGATGTAGGCTTGCTATTGAGCCGAACCACGTAAATCCTTGTGTTATTCTCTCTTTCTCTCTTACTTTTGTATATCCATCCTTCTCGTCTCAATCATTAGAATTAATACATGTATAAGGTACAAAGAAAGAAAAACATGGTTAGAAATAAAAAACAGAATTTAATACAGAAAACAAAGAAGGTAGAGAAGGAAAAGAATTCTTTACCTTCGTTACTGTGTTCCGATCTTCAAACTTTGACCTTGAAGCTTCAAGAAATTCAAGACAAGCAACGATTATAACAAGAAATCGCTATAATTGTCACTGAAGAAGAAACACCAGCGAGGAAGCAACAATCCAAGCTGTGAAGAACTTGGATCGTCACTATCGCCTGCAAATAATTGAATCAAGGAGCAGAATGTCGATAAGCAACCAAGATTTCGAAGAATAAATCGCCAAAACCCCAGCCATCTCAAAACAAGGCAAGAAGAAACAACAAATGAGCGATTCTTTGAAGAATCGAGGGTTTTGTTCAACAGAGAAAGTGGAATCAACATGGAGAGCATGCGAGGAGAACCAACAAGGTAACAGGGCAAGGGTAGCAACATCACAGCCACACACCTTGCTTCTTCATGCTAAATCTCAGCCTTTCATTTCAGAACCGGTTTGAGTAATTTCAAAGAACCGGTTCAAACAGCTCGTGAACCATCATAAAGAAACCAAGATAAGTGGGCCTGTGTTTATTTTCGATATAAGTTGAGCCTTTAAATTTATTTTGGGCTTTACTCATCTCTAATTTATTTTACAAAAATATTGTTGTGTAGATAATATATATATATATATATATTTTTTTTTTTTTTTTTATTATTTTTTTGTCAAGCCTAAAAATTGGCTCTAATTTTGTAGAGTTCGAAATTTTAATTAGTGGAAATTATGAGTATATATATGAACAGTAACTATAAAAGTTTTGAAATACCTGTATGTAATGAAAAAAAATGACCAAAAGGTTTCAAGTTAGAATCCATGCAATATCATTATTCTAAAAAAAAACAATAAACTTCAAATGTTCGTGATCAGAGTACACTACACAGAGATGTCCACTGGGGTGGGACAGGGACGAGATTGCTTTACCGTCCTTATTCCTGCTACCTATTTTAATCTCCATCCCCGAGAAATTTATTACTAAATTTTGCAGAAAACGGGGCGGAGATTCCCAAGATGAGTTCTCCTTTATGTATTATAAATGCATTAAATAAAATAATAAAGAAATATAATATAATATATAAATAGGGCGGAAAGCAGAAAATCAAGATGAGTTCTCCTTCTCTATCCCATTTAGTTTGCAAGGAATTTTTCAACACATTCGCTCCCTCACTTCTCGTCGAATCAAAGATTCAATGTCTCATTAAAAACATTCCGCGAAAAATGATCATCTCTGACTCTACTATACCAATATCTCAATTGAGAATGAAAGGAAGAAAATAACTTCAAGCAACTTTTCATCTTCTTTTTCCCTTCCATAGATTGATCTTCAGGAGAAGTAGTCCATATCCCCAAATTTACATTCATCTACGACAACTACACTTAGAATTTCATTATGATAAGACTTGCCCCTTTTAAGCACTTCTTGATTTTTTGGCACCCATATGCATGCACTTTTGAATTTTTAGGTACTAAATAGGACCTTTTGGAATTTCGTACTAAGTAGGCTCTCTTTTTAAAGTCTTGCCCCTTTTCTAGGTACTTTTTTCAAATTTCTACTGAGTACGCTTTTATTTTCAATCTTGTACTAAGTAGGTCCTCTTTTGTAGTTTACCACTTTTTAAGTATTTTTATTTGAAATTGTACTTAATAGACTTGTATTTTTGAAATTTTACCTAAGTAGGCTCTCTTTTGAAGTCTAGCCACCATTTAGGCACATTTTTCAAATTTAAGTTAAGTAGGTCTCTTTGTTAAGACTCACTACCCTTTAGCACTTTTTGAAATTTTGGCGAAGTAGACTATCTTTTTAGAGACTCACCATCCTTTAGTACATTTTTTGAAATTTTGGCCAAGTAGGCTCTTTTTTTAGAGACTCGTTACCTTTAGGCACTTTTTCAAAATTTAGACTAAGTAGCCTCTCTTAGTAGAGATTTACCCTCCTTAGGCTTTTTCTTTGAACTTTAGGCTAATTAGCCTTTCTTTGTAGAGACTTGCCTCTTTTAGCATTTTTTTCGAAATTTTGGCTAAGTAGGCTCTCTTTGCAGAGACTCGCCTCTTTTTTAAGCACTTTTTAAAATATTTGGTTCTTCACAGGTACATTTTTTAATTTTGCTCATGGATCTCTCGTCTGATTACAAGAATGAAATACGCCCTAGCTTAGCCTCTTAATCTTAAAAGACGACTCGACGTAAGATCTTAGTAGTCAGGTCAAGGTCTGAACCGGTTGCTTCAACATTGACCTAACATGACTTAGATAAGCTTAGAGTACAGTAGCTTGTTCTGCGTAAGGCCTTAGACTTCTCTCATATAAGGAAATGTATAACAAGCCTCCCCCAGGTGAAGTGACGCTTTATATGACTATGTTTGAGAGAGTGAGTAAGTTTCCTCTAACTTCTTCTCTCTAGAAATTATTGTGCATGACCGGGTTGGCTCTGGCACAGTTGGCTCTCAACACTGGGAACGTGTTCTTTGAGTGCCCCTTTGGTGCTCAAGATCACATTTCCTTGTACTGTCTTTGCCAGCACCCCGATATGCTTATTAGATGCTACCTTACGCCTCGAAATAGACTTTCCACATTGGTGTCTTGCCCTAACTTTCAAAAAGGGTGGACGGACAAATGGTTTTTCACCGGTGGATCTTGAGCTGCTTCTTGTGATGAGCTTCGGTGGCTGTTTAGACCATTATTGAAACATACGATACATCTCCCTTCATGACATTTGTAAATATACTTTCTTATGCCTTGTTTACATTTCGACTTTATTTTTCAATGCATAAAAAATGAACCCTCGTTCCAAGGTGTTGAAGTTTTATGACCTCGTAATGACTTATCCCGCTGAGGTCAACCAAAGTGCTCAGTACTTGACTACTGAGTCTTTGGTACTCTACAACCTTTTTTCAAAGTCAGTCATGCTTTATGATTCGGACTCGAACTCACTCGTCCCGCAGGAGGGATCCGACCTTTGCATGCTGACTAGGAACTAGGTTCTTGTACCTTTAGTGATGTAGGCGCCACTTTAACATCTTATTTATTTGTGTGTAGCTGTCATGGATTATGAGTCTACAATGAGGCGCACTTTCGATGCCATTACTCACTACTTCTCCAATCCCGCTCTAAGGCCTCCTACTAATGACACAATGGACCTTACTTTAGAGGACTACCCGCTTTCTGTTGGTGAGGATGGTGAGCTTCTTTTTCCAAAGGTTCTAGAAGATCTTGTCCTTGGAACGGACCTAAAGTTTGATGGGACGGGCACTGCTTCTAACAACACCATTTCTCCTGCTCGAGTCGACTCGGTTGCCCCTGGAACACCTTCGTTTGGTCCTCTTAGCATATTTGAATCCTATATGTTGTAAGGACCGTACCACCCTATTTTGGATCTGGTGGAGGAGAGGACTTTGATTTCTTGCCTATGGTCTGAGGTAGAAACCTTTTCCACGCCACTTCCCATTGAAGACGTTTATCAAGTGTTGAAGAAGAAAGCTCGCTTCATGCATGAGGTATACTTGCTACACTCGTACTTTTTCATATCTTTGTCTAAGTTTTGAGATTGACCTTGTATTTTTTTGATTGTAGGTCTTTTATGCATTTTGTCTCAACTTCTCGGCAGCTTTCAGACGGCTTGCGCCATACGCGCTCATCTTGATCTTCCAGCATCGATCAACTCAACTGAGAGCTCGTTAGGCTCAACATATTACTGAGGTCACGCCTAGGATGACTCGTGAACTTTCTTCGAGGCGGCCTATAGTCTTGTTACTCTTACTCGCAAGAAAAACTTCTCTACCATTGCTCAGCTTCGTCAAGAGTTAACTTTTAATGAAGGGAGTTGAAGAATGCCTCATAGTTGTCAAATTTGGTGAAAGGCTCTCCTGGCTTTATAATATTGGAGAACAATGCTAGCACGACTATTATTAGTTAGGCGCTGGACTGAATTCAATAAAGGGCTAGCTATAGTAACATCTTGCCTCTCTTCAAGTCTCTTTGTGCCATAACTGCAGAAAAGGTTGCTGACCCTTCTTTGTCGACCTTCGAGTCTGGACTTCCTAGTTTTCCAGTGTATGTTGCTTATGATTCCTGCATCTTCCAAGGTGTGCCTAAAATTGACATTCTTCTTCGGGCTCCTTCAACTAGGACTGATTTTATCCAAGTCGGACTTGGTAGGCTGAGTTCTAGCAGGCGCGGCTCTAAGAACTCTTGATGACTTTGTTTTCTTTTCGTGTATTCTTTTTTATTTTTTGAAACAAAACACTTTTTCTTCATGCGTTATATGCTAATGTTAGAGCTTTTTATCACTTAGAATTTTGTGCGGATTAGTTGGGATCTCCTAGAAGAAAGAAGAGGTGCAATCCATATAAAGATAACAAAAGTTCGACATTTGAGTCCCTGGGCTGAATTGGAAAAGACCTTACGAGGTCACAAAAGTCGCATGCACATGCATCTACTACCTTAAAGACATAGACATGAATAAGATCCTTCATCCTTGGACCATGGACATTTGAGAAAAATAATTTCAATAAAAATGTAGTCTAATTTTTCAACAAGTGTTAGCAATAAATATTGTTTTATCATTCTATGAAAGGCTCTTTAAATTTAATCTTTAATTCTACTGATTTATCATGCTTCAAAGCTTAAATTGGGGGTAAGTAAGAGTAGAGAATTGATCGACATTCAATTCCAGGCAATATTTGCACTTATTTTGCTTGTTAGCTCCTGCCTTAATCTTTTCAGAGCCATTTCAACACCTTTTTGACCTAAATCTCTATCAGGATCTACTCCAATAGTACTATGATGGGAGTGTACTTTTCAAACTGGCCAGTAGGTACCCCATTTCAGTCATACTTCTCTTTTTGCTCTGGGCGTTCTTCCACTCTCTGTTTACATGACTCATTGTGGTTTGACTCACGCTTAGCAGTCGCCTTTTCCCATTCTAGAACAAAACACTTTCCTTCAGTGTTCTCTTGAGAACTCACTAGCTCTCTAGCACTCATGTATTTTTCGTGCTCGAGGGAGTAGCTCTGTATATGTAAGTGGAGCTTTCTTTCCTAAGGACCATAGGAATTTTTGTCTCTAAGTTTCGCCATGACTATTGTTAGAATCGTATCTCTAAGGTACCCTTCAACTTATAGCGCTTCGTTGTTAAAGGTGTCAAATACTCCCGTAAGGACTCATGACTCCTCTATTTAACAGTTAGTAAATGTGTGAATGACTTCTTCTGGTTTCGTCAGCCAATGATTGGGTGACGAAAGCTCTAGCTAGCTTATGGAATGATGAGATTTATTTTCTTTTGAGTTGCCTAAACCACTTTTTTGTCGATCCTGTGAGTGTAAAAGAGAATGCCTTACACTTATCGCGTCTTAGACTCAATGGAATTCCATCTATGACCTAAACGTGTCTAGTGCTCTATAAGATCTTTGGACTTGTCGTAGGGTTTTATCGTTGGTAGCTTAAACTTTATCGGGACTGGTTCCTCCATGATTTCATCAGTGAAAGAAGGATTAACCTAATCGAGTAGATTGTCTAGGTCGAGTCCATATTGGTCTCGTGCTTTCTTTATAACACCTAGCTGGTCTTGGAGACTGCGTAACTGAGCTAATCAACGTTGGTCTTCAGCTCCTTTAGGCACCTTCTCTTTCCTTCACTAGTTGATCGCCATTCTCAGGTTATTTCCCAAGTCTGATCCCATTACAAGCGCACTTATGATTCCCAGATGCCGAGTATAGGTCTTTTATGGGTTACCTTGTGACTAGCTGCTCCTAACTGATTTTGTTTTAAAGTGACCTCCTTCACTTTTGGAGGTTACTTGGTGCATATAATGCTCGCTTCTTCGATCGTTACCCCCCCTCCAATCAAAATTGATCGATCGGTTTTCGGTGTCGAGAGGGAACCTCTCTCTGAACTTTGGTGGCTGAGACTTTCCCTCTCGTAAGGTGCTGCACCAAGGGTTTAGATCTTTCCGGCGTAGCTTACTCCTTGGCAGGTGGATGTGCCATCACTTCCTCTGGTGTTTGTTGGTTCTCATCAATGACAGTCTTGGTAGGATGAGGTTGTTCTAACCTCCATGGTTCTCATCACTCCTGACTGTTATCGGTGAATGTAGTTGTCACTTTGACTCTGTTGACTCTTAGGAGAGTTCTAACCTCCATGGTTTGCCCCTTTATGAGGATGTTGGCATTCGATCGTCCCTTTTGGGACCGACTTTGAACTCAGTCAACCATGATCTCTATGGCTTACCTCCCTTAAGAAAGTGTTCACCTTCGACATAACTCCTAGTCGTTATCAACGGATCCCGTTCTCACTTAGACTCGGTCGACTTCTAGTGGAGTCCTAACCTCTACGAATTTCTCCCTTTAATGGGGTGTTCACCGTTTTCTCAGGGATCAGATTTGAACTCAATCAACCCTGACTTCCTAGCTTGCCCCCCCCTCCCTAAGGGGATGTTCACCTTCGACATAACTCATGACCTTTATCGGCGGAAATCATTAATCACTTGGACTCGATCGACTCCAAGGGGAGTCATATCCTCCACAACTTTCCTTCTACGGGGGTGTTCACCTTATTTGGTCGACCGCTAGAGGGTCAAGGCTTCCCTTGGCGAACCCTTAGGGGCCGAATTGGCTTGGCCGACCCCCAAGGGGGTTAAGGCCTAATTCCTGGGCTTTTGGCCTTGTCTGTGTATTTCGGAAAATATTTTGCCTATAACAATTACAATAATCATATGTGTGTCATTTTCACACAATGCACTTTTGGAAAATGACTTAACAAAACTGATAAAAAAAGGAAAATTTCTCCCAATATCTAGTATTCATTCATCTCTTTTAATTATAGCATTTTTAAAAAAATAATTCATACAAAATAGTTTTTCATTCGTTTTTCAAAAATTCTAATTTTACCATTATTTTTAGAAAACTGGTTGAAGATTGTTAGTGAGCTAATTGAGTCTATCAACGAACTGATTGAGTCTGTAAGTTGAACTACTGATTGAAAGCTATCAGCTGAATTTCTGATTGAAGTCTATCAGGTGAAGTTAAATTACTTGTTGAAGGCTATTAGCTAACTGATTGAAGCTATAACTTGAATTGATTGAGACGATGGTATTTTGGTCATTTTTCAAAAATGATCAATTTTTTTGTTGTATAAGAGATATTTTCAAATTTTTTCTGTACATGATTTTATTTATTTATTTATTTTTGCTATATGTGAAAAATCCCATAAAAGAAACTAAAAAATAGGAGTATTACAATAATCATATGTGCCATTTGTATCGTGTTTTTCTTTTGTATTATAATTATGGGATAAACCTACAAAATTAATTAAGTTCTAATTATATACTGATCATTTAATATCAATTTCTCACTATCAAAAAAAAAAAACAAAAAATCAATTTCTCATTTTTCCGTTGTTAGAGAGAGAGTTAATTTTTTATTGCTTTGTTAAAATCGTAATAAAATTACGAAAACATATATTTTATAGTCTTTCAAATCAAAACTCTTGAACGTTCTTCAAAACTACTAGATTTAATTAAGATTTGTAATTTGATTAATATGAGTCTCTATTTCTTGAGATTTTTTTGTTTTTTCTTGATGTTACAACATTGAGAGTGGAAATTCAAACTATAGATCGAGATCTCTAATACAACGGTGAACTATACTTGCTTTGTCTTTGAGATTTGTTATTGAATAATGGCAAATAACAGAAAACATATAAGCCCTATGCTCAATAAATTGAGTTTACAAAAAGATTTATGAAATTAAAATTTTAATGTCAAACACGCCTCCAACCAACTCAAAATAAAATAACATCCAATTTTATAAACTCCCATCATTTGAAAATATTTAGTTTATAACAATTATCACCGTGGGCCAAATCTTTGATATTTATTGTAGGGTATTGATAAAGGTAGATCGTATGCAATAATAAAATGCGACAGAAGCTCCTAAGTGATAGGTTCGTTATAAATTATGAACACTTGCACTGACTGGAGGAGAGAACACTACAATGAAATATGATGAAAAAGAGAGCTTTAGAGCCTTTATTTGTAGTCTTGTTTTGACATTTACTTATATTAAAAGATACGTTGGGTTATTTCTTTTAATTTTCATAAATGTCAATCAAATATTATATCAAATATATTATTTTATCCCATTAAATAATTATCTTATTAATACATCCAATATATTCATTGTTTTAAATAAATAATTATTTAACTTAATTAAAATATCTAATATATTAATTAAGTTTAATATATTAATTAACTCTCTTTAATATTTATCCAATAATATTATTCTATTAATATATCCAATATATTAATATTGAGTTTAATAAAGTAAACTAAAGCTCCTTTTAATTATGTTCAACATAATTTATTAGATAGTTTGAATACTTCAAATTATCTCTCTAATTGAAACAACGTACTTGCAAATATGAGCTAGCTCAGCGACTAGTAGACCTATAGATTAAAACCTAAATGACTTGGGATCCAATATCTATTCGTTAACAACAGACTTATTATGTTGTGCTGAACTCTTTCGCACTATAGAAAAAGTTATAATCATGAATATAATCGATCATTTGTCATATGATCGTTCACGAACTTGTTTGTTATTCACAACTGGGACAGGAAATTTAATATCCCTATGATTACATCTTTCTCCTTGAGCGCCACTGATTCCTCTATTGAATAAACTGTCCTAGTCCACCCATAAACCAATATCCTCTCGGGCCAGTGTGGCAAACCAAGGATAAGTGGGTTTTAATTTATATTTTAGTTTATAGAAAAAATGGGAAGGAAAAAGGAATTAATTTTTTTAAAAAAAACTCAACATTATCTCTTATTCTCCCTTTCTACCTCACCCACTCAAACCCTCCCTCTCTCCCGAAAAGCTCTCTCTCTCTCCCGAACTGCTTTATCTCACTCAGTCGTCTCTCTCTCTCCATCGTTCTCTCTCTCTATCGCTCTCTCTT